>JAODLC010000113.1:21428255-21463043 GCA_026781145.1 Hippopotamyrus pictus
ATGTAGCAACTTTCATGTGTATGAATGAGCCATTGTCACCTGGCCACGTCCCTACCCCCCTTTTATGGCGCTGATGGAGATGTATCTGGATCGCGTTTCACCGGTGCGTTGTTCATCAAATTACCATGCGAATGCGATTTGAATACGCACTCATGCAGCTATTTAGAATGTGAATAGCGATCTTCGGGTGACAGCGGTACTACACGCCCCCGATGCAAGTAAAACAAAGGTGACATGGTTTACTTTTTTTGCTGATTTAACCTAATTTTAAAAACTTTAATACTTCAGACAATGGACATTTTGAAAAGAAGACAGATTATGGATTTAGCCAGTGTTTTTTTCCATGATTCTACATTAAGATTTCAGCGAGATATAAACTAAAAGACGCGAAAAGTATGCTGCATAGCCGACGATGCACTCGACCCCAGAGGGTTAAATTTGGGATTTTTTTTTGGGAGTTACTCAAAAACCCGCAGACGACACACAAAAAAGATAGTGAGCCATAAATGCATAAAATAGACGTACAGTGCTGGTTTGGAGGACACCAACAGTGTTTACGGCGGCCTCTCACATTATATCTCAGGGTGATCTTTGTACCTTGTGTTTCCGTATCTTTTCACTTCGCTCCACTCGCCAAGTAGACCAAAAAACATTTGTGTTTTTCCCAGATTGCGGGAGGCCCGCGCCCCCAACCCCCGCGACATGGATGGCTCGACTATTTCAAATTGCTAATTCACATATTTGTGACACATTACTATCAAAAGGTATATATAATGAACCAACATTCACATGCAAACATGAACGTAAACAAATGAAAACTAAAAGCTGTACAAGCTCATTTTCCTGTGTAGGTCTTGGGTGACAGGTACTTACTTCAACAACATCTGGAAACAGCTCACAGAAAACTTTGTCTTTGAGGTTGAAAGCCAAGCTTTGGGCAGCAAGCTGTCTCTTCTATCAGAGAAAAACACATACATTCAGCACAGGAGTATGGAGGCCACAATTTCAGTCTATTGTCCACATTGCAGGTGTTCTGGTTGTGTAAAATAAGGAAGCCAAGAGGACATTTTGCACAAATACAATGTTTGTAGCAACTTATTTTATTTAGCAAATGCTTTAATCTAAAGATACCTACAATTGAGACAGCAGGGTCAGCCTGGAGCCTGGAATGATTGGGTTAAGGGCCTCACTCAAGTAACCCAACAGTAAAATCACTCTGCCATCCATGGCTTTGAACCAATAACCATCTGATCATAAGTCTTAACCAGCAGAGCCAAACACCACTGCCAAACCAAGGACTTTTCACGTGTGAACTGAATATCATAACCACTATACTATGGAGACTGACGACAGAATAAGTACTTGTACACTTACAGTGAAGTCTGAAGTTTCAATGCTGCCCAGTGTAGGACCTTTCTCTACCATAAAGCTTAAGAGCCCAGTCAGTATGGTAGACACCGACCAAGCAGGGTTCCATGTGTCAGGATGGAAGTCTGTAATGGAGAGACATAATCTGGAAAAGGGGGGAGGGGAGAGAGAAGGGTCAAGGTAATATTATGTCAAAGGTTTAATCTATATGTGTAAAGAGTACCAACTAACTCTCTGCTGATCAAACACCTCTAGGCCAATGGGGCTGGAGTGAAGATCTCCAAGTGTCATTTGGTAGAAATATAGGGCAACTATGGGGCCCAACAGCCAAACTTTACATAACACAGCAGTCATATTTTCCATAACTATAAATATGTCAGATGGTAATTACTGTACCCACAGGATAATGAATGATTATCAGGCCAGAAGAAAAGCCTCCTCTGAAGCTCGAGATCTCTCAGTCCTTACCTTGTGTTGCACTTAAATCTCCCATTTGGTGTTATCATATAAATACTAGGAGGCTTAAAGGGAAATTCTCGTGGGAATATGAGTTTGCCGTGATAATAACCACCTTAAAAACAAAAGAAATGTATCTTTAAACACAGGAAAATCAATATAATCTGACCAGCAGAATTATAATCAAAGAACTAATTTTATTAATGTAAAATTAAGATCCTTTTCATTTATCAGCGATACAAAGTTCTTAAAATATGCCAATCACCAACTAAAAATTCTTCTCAATTCAGGATTAAATTACAGTACCACTACAATACTGTACTCATTCCAAGTTGACCCAATGCAAAACTGACCATTAAGGTTCTTTAACTGTACAAAAGAGTAACCCTATGAAGCCACTACACAGCTTCAATCAGAAGTACAATCGAAACTCCAGCTACAAAGGCAAGTGGCTGTGTCAACTCAGCAACCATATGTAAGCTGCGACTAAGAACAGTCTTCAAGCAAAATAAGAATCAATACGCATTTCTAGAAAAACGATGCAAAGGCTAAAAACTAAGCAAAAACGATGAGGCGGGGTTTACCTTCATAAGGGGTTTTTTCTGGTCCTCGAACAACATAGTGCCTAGAGGAAGACAGAACAATAACGTAAACAAAATCAAGTAATTAACAAAACAAACTAAGATTTGACTGCAAAACACACAAATCTTTTGAGATCCGATGATATTCTTCAATTCACAAACAAAAAGGTCTAAAAACTGCCAATACATAGTAGGGCTGGGCGATATATCGATATTATATCGCGCATGCGCAATAATCACCAAGGCTTCAGATCACAGGCAAAGCATTTGGCCACGCGCCAGCTTTTCAGTGATATACAGACATTTATTTAACAATTAATTTGTTAAGCAGTTTAGCAGTATGGCTAAAATATTAATGAGGCTTTGTATGACGCCCAAAAGTCATTATTAGTATAAATACGCATATCCTTATGTTTAATAAACTGCAAAAAGTACCACCACACTGCCAATGTCTTTTTACCTTGTTTATCCATAAAATCTCCTCTTTCAAAAGATGCCGTGGCTTCTCTTCTTCACCGTGACTTCAGTGCATATTGCACTGAGGTATAGCAAACCGTAGTATAGCAAACCGTAGTATAGCAAACCGTAGTATAGCAAACCAGTATTATGTGGGGTGCTCCGCTAATTGAATTTAAGAAACATAAAGTTTATACAGATTACTCTCTTTTGGGTATCACAAAACGCATCTCATTAATATTTAAGCCATACTACTAATCCTCTTAACAAATTATGGATGTAAATTAATGTCCGTATAGCACCGAAAAGCTGGCGTCCGGCCAAATGTTTCGTCTGCCATCTGAAGCCCTGGTGATCATTGAGCATGTGCGATATAATACCGATATGATATCGCCCAGCCCTAATACATAGTCAACAGTAAACAAATTACTGTTCTTAACACCGCCAAAAAGTCGCATGTCATATCATCAGGACTTTGATGGGACCTGGCAGCAGTGACAAACTTTACCATTCCAAAATATTAGAGGGGAGAGGTTCTGCACAAATGTAAGGCACAGGGTCTTTCTTTATTCGAAGGTAGTCCTGTTTTAATCTTTGTGTTGCTGTCGTTGGTGCTCTCTTATTACTGTTGTTGCTCATCTGAAATGACAGGACATTAAATAAAGAATCACATTAAAAAGACCAAATACATTCATGGTAGCATTTGTCTTGTCCATTCTTTCCTTGAGGTGATAAAAATCCACACCACCACCTCACCCCAACACAAAAGGCGGTTGCTGTATATAAGCACACGCACTGTGTCATGCATGCATGCACGTACAGTCACTCGCATGAGTTGATGCTCTGATGCTTTTAACCCGCAAAACAGCAGCAGCAGCATCAAAAAAATCTGTTTCACTATGAATAAGAGTATTCATTTACACTGATAAAGAGGTGGTGGCTAACTTAATAGTAACAACTAAAAACTGAAAGCAGGCATAAGTAAAGGGGAAAGCAGAGGCAGCGAGGGACTCGAACCCATGCCCGTCCTGGGCGCGCTGAGCACCTGGAGCGACACCCGGCCACCCGCCGGGCCACGATACCAGCCGTCCGCGGTGGGCTCCAGCGCAGCTTTATTACACAGCCCACCCGTCAGGAATAACCTTGAAGTCCTAAGGGATCACCGGGCCAGCCAGCCGACGCTTACGGGCCGAGGCCTAAGCGGCTATCGGACGCTACTTTGTTACAACAGGCGGGGCGTTAATAGCCACACATGCAGCGGAAAGTACCTGGGGGGCGACGGGCAGCCGCCGTACATTGGGCTCACAAACATCAGCCAGCCAGCCAGCAAGCTAAAGGCAGTTACTCTCCCCGCCACACAGAACTAAACAAAACAGAAGAAGAGCCAGCGCTAGCTACGCGGGCCCCCTGCGCCAGCCCCATACGCTGCCCGCCCCAAGCGAGCCGGGTCTCGGCGTTTACCTCTTACTGCGCCCCGGTGACTGGCTGCTAAAGCTACGCGACAGTCTGCTCTCCTTATATCGACGGGGAGTCTTTCAGGGATCCCGGGAAAGTCGGCTACAGATACGGCGACAGCACCTCCAGGTTCCTGTCCATTTCCACCGCGACTCCAATATGGCTACCCAGCGGCGGGGAGGGGTTTCTGGCCTCGGCGTTTCCGGATTACCGACAGCCCCGTCTCTAGTTTACAAAGAGCCCCTCAGTAAAATACGCTTTCCTCCCAACACATGCCAGCCGAACAATATTTACGTTCTTTATAACATTTACAAAATATCAGTAAGCACTTACTGCTTTTTTTACCGTTAGGGTCAGATAGGAAATTTACGACCGAAATGAGCGAAAAATGCTCCAGCCGGTAGCACCCATCAGGCCCATTAGACGCCAAGGCGGCAAAGTAAACGAGGATCAAAATAAACATGCAAGTGCAGAGCACCACTAGGGGGCGCTGTCACTAAGAGCGCCGTTAAAGGCTAGGTAAGCAGCGCGTTAATCGAACAGATCTTAATAAACAGACTACTGCAGAGCGCCACTAGAGGGCACTGTCACGAAAGACCCATTATACGCTATTGTTGACCAAAGTAAACAGGCTTATCGAAACTGGGCACAATAATCAGAGTAGTATGTCTCACCACTAGAGGGCGCCGTCACTGAAAAACACAGTATGTGAAGAAGGTGATGACAAAATCGCGGTTCCAGGTTATGCGGGCTGGGTGCAGAGGTGGATAGTTCAGGTGCGGAAAGCTGAACCAGCTGAGTAGAAAGAGTCACTGTCACAGAGTACACAATTGGCTGGTTGAAACGAAATCTTTTTTGTTGATTTTTACTTTCTGGACCTGGGTGGGTTTCTGATTTTTTTCAATGTTAAAAGTTGCTTTGAGCACTTGTAATAATAATAATAATAATAATAATAATAATAATAATAATAATAATAATAATAATAATAATAATAATAAGCATTTAAATTATCAAGTACAAAAAAAAGATATTTTAATGCTTGGCTAAAACATTCAGGGTTTAAGGCCACCCCAGTACTAACCAGGGTAAATACAGAGAGAGTATTTGACATCCTCTGAAACAGAGTAAGGTAGTTAATCTAAAAAGTTGAATGTTTTCCCCCCCTACTTTTCCAAAATTTGACTTCATTTTTCCTTCTGAAAATACACTTAAGTAACAAGAAAGTGCAAATTTCTCTCAACATTTTGGCCACCTTTACGTGTTTCAGCCCAGTCAATTACAGTACTTGGTAGTTTTTTTCTTGCCATTCTTATTATCACAGTATATTTGCCTGTTATATATTTTACCCAGATATAGATTTTACCAGTCTAAACATTTCATTTATTTGAAGTAAAGCAAAACTGTTGTTCACTGTTAGGATTATATATGAGGTTTAATTTATGTACCAATCATACTTACTGCTCTTCATGAACAGCTCTTTTTACAGGTTAAAAGTTCAGTTTTCAACTGAGCTTTTCTTAAACAATGTTTCATATCACAAATTTACTGTATCTAACTTGTCTGCTGTGTCTCTGGTAACTTGCTGTGATCGTATAGTGGACAGTAGACTGTGTTGTGGCCACAACAACCCTGGTGTGAAGCACGGCATGGGATGTCATTTTATACGGAGTGAAGGTGGAAATATAGTTTGCTTAATCGAACCTGAAATGCATGTGGTTCAGCCTTCGGACAATTACAGACTTCAAAGGGCCCCCAAGCCACAGCTACCTGAAAGATGACCTTAGCCAACAAACTGAACACTTTTTATTTTATCGGAGCTTTGAAGCGAACCATAGAAATATTGCCGAGCTACAGATTAGTGGACCAAGTCCACGGACCGTCGCTGCGTTCTTGGAAAACGAGGCGAGCAGGACACTAAAGAGAGTGAACACCAGAAAGGTAACAAAACCTTGTGACTTGCCTGTACGGGTCCTGAAAGCCTGTATGGATCCTGAAAGCCTGTGCAGACCATCTCGTTCCAGTGTTCCGACCATATTCGGTTCTTCAAGCCATAGTGTCTATGTGCTTCAAAGGGGCCGTCATCGTCCCCGGCCCCAAGAAAGCCCCCCCAGCGTGGCCAAGTGACTTCTGCCCAGTTACACTCACCGTAACAGTTATGAAGTGCCTTGAGAGACTGGGAAAATATCACATCTGCTTCGCTCTGACCAACATACTGAACTCACTTCATTTTGCTTATTGTCGAAACAGTTCCTGTTTTTTGATACAGTTCAGGTTTTAACAAAATACTCCTTTTCAAAGTCATCATCAGGTTCAAGGGCTTGGGTCTGAACACCGCCCTATACAACTGGGTCCTGGACATTCTGATGGGCAAACCCAGCTTGTCTGAGTGGACGGACACACATCCTCAAACAACACCCTCGACACAGGAACTTCCCAGGGCTGTGTGGAGCCCCCTACTCTACTCCCTATATGCACACATGACTATGCTACATACACATGACCGTGTGGCCAGTTATGGCGGGTCGGATCTTCAATGATGATGAAAGGAGGTGGAGAACCTGGCAGGCTAGAGTCAGGAAAACAATCTCGTCCTGAAACTGGGAGGAAACTAGTGAGGCGCTACAACCCTTTTCACGGTCAACACGGCACCTGTGGAGAGAGACTCCAGTTGCAAATCGCTGGCTGTCCACATTACGGAGGACTTGACGTGGACGACACACACGGCATCCTTATTAAAAAGGGGCGTCAGTGTTTCCACCGCAAGAAGTTCAAGTTGGTTCAAAAGATCCTCAAGGCGTTCTACACATGCACCGTGGAGATCTTCCTGACTGGAAGCATCATCACCTTGTTTTGGGAGCACCATGCAGGACAGCCCAGCCCTGCACAGAGTGGTGTGTTCAGCTAAACACACTTTTGGGTGTAATGTCTTGAACCTGTAGGCCCCACACAAGCAGCACTGCAGGGACAAAGCTTACCCCAACAATGGCCTCTTCTCTGCTGCAGTGAAGAAGACACTACTGCAGACTGAAGACCAAGACTGAGACTGAGGAAAAGCTTCTATCCTTAGGTCATTCATATCCTGCACATTATCCATCCAGTTTCATCGGCCGTCTTTTTCAGTTTTTGTTACACCGTTCTCTATTTTTGTCTGTTTTTATTGTCTATTATTGTTATTTTTATGATTTTATTCTTATTCTTATTTTATTTTTATTCCGTTAAACTGCTTTGATTTTTCTCTTTGAATTGCACATTTTGTCAAGCACAATCCAAGAAGCAGATTTAAAGGCATGTCATTGCACAGCGGTACAGTGTATGATTGGGTATGCCAAAATAAATAAAATAAAAATTGAAACTTGAAAGTAGAGCAATCTTGTAATATTTGTTGAAAAATAAAATCAGGCACTAAATGCATTTGGAGTATTATATTGTGCAAGGGAGTCAATAACTTACAATATCAATAAAAACAGATGCTGTTTACGTATATAAATCTTCTAGCAAGCTCAGCACTGTGAAGTATGGAAAGATCATAAGAGGAGATTCATTGACCTACAGTAAATGTATTAACTGTCCAGTGATATGCCCACATTGGCAGTAGTTTTCTACATATCAAGTGTTTGGTTTAATGAGTTCCACACAATAAAACTAATAACATCTCAAGGGTAATTCACAAAATGGATACATAATATCAATTCCCTTTTTGATCATTTCTCACTTTCCTGGTTTCTATATTGAAGAGTATGTAACGGTCACAATTTAATCTTTTTCCTTACTCGACATCCGTTTTCATGCTAATTTGAATGGATGTTCCAGAAACATATGCAATCAGTGGCTATTTGAGGGAGTATAGTTGCTGTTTTGGTGCCGATATTAAAAAGCACTTCTGTCTTCAGAAATATCATGCATGCACCCCAATCTACAATGCTATCTTTGTGAACAGCTGAACATGCCTGGACAGTTACATAATTACCCATAAAGCTTCTTCACTTAACACTGATTTTCGCTATGTGTAAGTTGAAATGCAAAAACACGAACAACAAATGAAACACTGAGTAAATATATCTAGTAAAATCATCGTTTATTTTCAACCCAAAACACAGGCTTACCAAAAGGCCATCACATCAGTATTACAAAATACCATTAATTTGAGATATATTAGCATTTTGCTCCCAAAATGTTTAAATACATTGTGTATATATATGTATATATACACTATTTTTTAGCATTTTTACACAAATATTGACTACACCAGCATAGTCACCATGTAGAAGAATGATAAAAGAACCAGAATCATGCATAAAGATACCACTTGCTTTACTTGTGTATAACAATAGA
Source organism: Hippopotamyrus pictus (assembly GCA_026781145.1). NCBI lineage: Eukaryota > Metazoa > Chordata > Actinopteri > Osteoglossiformes > Mormyridae > Hippopotamyrus > Hippopotamyrus pictus. The sequence continues at coordinate 21,436,904 of JAODLC010000113.1, forward strand.
GTGTACAGAAGGCTTGGTTAAATAGGTGTGTTCAATTGCGTAGAAGTGTATAACAAGTTAAAATACCTACCCTTTACTGTCATGAATACACTGTCATATTTTTGTTATAACAACCACACCTGTATGGAGAAGTCTACGTTCGACATGCAAGTTACCAGCACAGAGGCGTGTAAAACATCCTTATAGAATCAGATGCCGAGAAGTGAAAATAATTAAATAGCACTTTAAATATGCCTATTAAGTTTTAGATGGATTCAAAGACTATTCAATTTAACCTCAATACAGCTGACCACGGCTCCTCACCAGGAGATGCAGTTCGAAGATGGATGGACAATATAACTGACAGGCAGTCTTAGACAGATGGATGCAAGCGACTTTGCTTTTTTCACAGTGATTCATATTTAACTCACCACCATTCACCCTTACATTGCACCCACTACCAAGTTCATCTCTTGTGTTTCCGTTTCATATACCGTTGGACAAGAAAGTTGGACAAGATCCTTCTATTCTTGTCAGGAAAATTGTCTGATAGCCCAGCTCTGAGAGGTTAAACCTTACAGTTCCTCCATAAGGTTGCATATATATGCTATTAGTGCCACCAAGAAATGAAATAAAAGTATACCACAATCACTTTACATGAAATAGGAGGAAAAGTCCTGCAAATCCCCACAAAACATAAGGCATAAATTATGAAGGATTCATACTAAAACATGGCAAACACTTCAATGTAACAGCAATTGAGTCTCTAGCAGTCACATGTTCCTGACTAATTTGGCTCAGTCGACTCCCATGAAAAACTACGTGCATTTTTCTGTCCCTCATTAGTAGACAACATGACATGAAATCTAACTTAGCCCCTTAATTCAGTTAAATGCTTCTTTTTGTATATCCTGTATAATTACTCTGTAGTCGCATGGAAATGGTTAGAGTCCATCAACTATCATTAAGTGATGTTTCTTTTCAATAAAAACAACCTTCGGTGTTGCTCAAGTGAAACAATTTTTACTAAAAGGCTACAGCACGACGGACGCCTCTCATTTAAGCTCAGTTTTAGTGATTTCATCAGAAGCAGGAGCCGCTGGAGAAGGTCCCATCTAGTTCTCAGTCTCTGTCCGTGGAAGTCCTTCGAAGGGGCGGCCTGCCGGAGATCCAGCTGGAGAGGACGACCAACCGGACAGTGACGGCAGCACACTTCAAGTAGAAGCTGGGGACCCCTGCGTGCGGCCGTGGGCTACCTGAAGGAGTGGCGGAAGTGAACGCTACGGCGCTTCAGCTTTTCGGGGTCGTGTGACGCCATGTGAGAAAACTCCCTAAAGATGTCAAGGTACGTGGTGTCACCTAGAAGAGAAGGGGGAGAGAGTTACACCGGTGCCTTTCATCCCATCGTAGATCTTTACGATGAAATTAAAAGTTCTACATACTTCTCATTTTTCCCCCCAGTGAGGAATACACAAAAAAATAGTTGTAACATTTGTTTGCAGTTTAATAATAATATTTCAGGCAAATAATTTATAAAGCTCAGATTCAGTACCACAAAAATAAAAATGACAGTATCACTAATAGATCTGATAATTTGGCAAAAGACCTGGTGAAACCTAGAGTGTCGTATGAAAATTCTACCAGAAATACTCGCAGAAGGAGATAAGATATTTTTGGGAATTTCCCACAAGGAAGATAATTATTATGGGAATTTTATATTTTATATGGATTTCTTATATTTTTATACTTCATACCTTTACTATTTACAGTGGCCCATCTTTGACACTGTGTTTATAATAATAATAATGATAATAATAATAATAATAACAACATCCATTAGTATTTTCAGTATTAATAGTGGTATTTTAACTTCTTTATGCCACCAAATACAGTATCAGGACCAATATGCTGTTTATCTGCATTTGCACTGCAGTTCCAGTGCATTAAATCAGTGTCATTACTATATCCACAGTGAAAAATGAGAAAAAAACAGGACCTAATTTAAACACTTCGGTCACTGACTTTTAACCTTACTAAGTTTTATTAAGGAAAACTTCATAGTGATTCAAAGACATAGTGAGTAAATCGTTCCACCACACAGACCCATCCCAAGAGTTAATACCCTCTGTCTGCGATTATCACCCTGTACATGTTAGGGGGGGAACTTTTTTCTATTTTATTTAGATTGTATTTGGCAAGAGAGATTAGATTAAAATCAGTACCATAAATCCCATGATGATTGCATTCTTTTCCAGTATATTAGCCAGCTTTGAATTAACGTATTATATATTACCGTACAATGACCATTTAACCTTTATAATTGGTTTATTAACATAAGTCAGTGTGCTTTTTGAAAGAAGCGCAAAGGAAATACTTTAATACTCATTTTACTATGGAATCGTTCATTTCCTTCCCTCCTATGAACAAAAAGCCCACTTTGTGTGAGAGAAAAGCAGTCTGGACAGGAGCAGTTGGGAAAGACTCCATGAATGGAAGCACCACACCCACAGAGGAACAAAGCCCATGTCAAGAACCATGACACTCCACTCACTCTATCCCGAAAATCCTTGAGCTGTGATTTCATGGCGGCCATGGCGACAGCCGTATCTATGGAGGCAACAACATTGTCAATGCAAATGTTACCCTGGTTAAATCTGACAGGCCCAGCTCATTAAAAACAGAAGAAAAATAATAAAAAAGATTTTAATCCATTTCAAAATCTTTTTTTTTTTTTTTTTTTTAAATTGATTCTCTTAAATTCTTTAAAATTGTATATACAAGACTACTAACCTTCCTCGTTGACCTTAATACGAGTCGTTGTTAAACATAAAATAGACTTGAGTTACCCAAGGACAGTAATTCAGTCCGGTCATGTAATGGTAAATGCAACATTACTGAGATAAGTGCTCTGCAGGGCTTGGGCTACCAATCACTTATAGTTACTGAAAGCCATGCACTTTACAGGATTTTAGGTTATTTTTTCAGTATCCTATAATATTCTATTGTTTTTATTTAATCTGCAGTAACAGTTTGGCGACATTACTTTTATGAATGCCATAGTTCTTGGACTTAAATACTGAATGGTAAATCCATCCAAACATAACCTAAAATAAGTATTAATATAATCTGAAATAGATTGTGGCTGAAAGAACAATGTCAGTAGGTACTTTGCGTATGACCTGCATCACATATTCCCAGTTCATACAACTTTCAGCAGCATTGCATAACTGTTCAGAAGTAATGCATACTTTATAAAGCTTCTCTTTAAGCATCATCTCAATAGACAAAGCCAAATAATCCATCCATCCATCCCCCAACCACCAGTACAATGGGGCTGGAACCTACCCAAGTACAAGGCTCAAGGTTAGGGAACAGAATGGCAGTTCAGTGCAGGGTATACTCACATTACTGGCAATGTGCAAATATAAACGTCAGAGAAGAACATGCAAACTCCACAGGTACAAAGTTGAGCAAGTGTGCCTCTAATATACAAATACAACTTGCCCTTTTGTCTTTGCATGAACACAGACCCCAGATTCATGTCCAACCTTGCAAAACTGTCACGCACAGAAAGTCATACATTATTGCCTTGAAAGACTTGGCCCAACATTTTCTCCTTTCACCCAAGGTTGCTTGTCTGTTATCACATAATTGCACTACTGGATGTTTGATATTAACCACTGTTTGTACCTCAATTCCCTCTCTCGAATCAAATTTATCTATCTAGCATCTGACCATCTTATGCACCAGCAAAGTGTGAACATTAGGACACTCAGTTAAGAAGTGATTTCTATAAGGGTCAGGCAAAGATAAAACTTACAGTGTACCTGTACTTCTACTTGTGCAAATTTCAAATAAAGGTTTTATCATCATTAACCACTAACATCCATCGATTAGGAGATCATGTGCTCCAGGGCACAGGAGGATAGGGTAGGATAGTGTATGGTGTGGTTGATTGCATGAACAGTGATTACCATTCCCTTCACACTCTCAGGTAAGCTTCCAGTATCTGCGCTCACGAATGGTTCCCACCCTCTCCAAGGTTAGCAATGTTAGCTACACTTAGCAGAGCAGAAATATTGTGAGACAGATTGAAGAAAAGAAACACAGAGAGAAAAGGTTAAGAGTTCATCCACATCTTTCTTTTATTAGTATTTTTTTTTCAGTGTTTTAAAAGACAATGGTAAAAGGAAAAGCAGAGGATTAAAAAAGACAGTAATAGGTATACAAGGCTATTCTGAGATACAAGTTGTTCTCTAACAATATTAAGAGATTGTACAGATTGCAGCAAGAATGAAAGCAAAGAATAATACAGGAAAGTTTCACAGCAGTTTGTCAAATGCAGACAGTCAAAGAGTTGAAAGCATATTTACAGCATTGTTCTTTATAAGCATTTTCTACCCCCATGTTACTACACTTACCCAAATAGTAAATATTTAATACTTCAGCTGGTTCAGTTAACACCACAAGGTTTTGGTCACTATCCAATATTTCTCCTACGTATCCTAAATCATTTACCATTGAACAGCTTTTCATTTGCATCACTGAAAAGGCAAACCGCCCTACACACCTCTACCTTTTTAAAAGAAACTGGAATGAAGTCACATTTTGCACCGGTTGAACATTCGTTTAAAATCAGAAGACTAAAAGTGCTTTTTTTAACCATGTTGTTATGGCAATATAAAGTGAGAAAAGGTCATAATATGATCCAGTCAGGTCCTGACAACTCACATACACGCTACACTCCCTTCGAAATCATCAAATATTTCAAGTCTAATGGCACAGTCATTAAACTGGTCTATATATTTACACCAATGCTTGATCTCCTCAACCAGGGGTGGGCAATATTATCCAGAAAGGGCTGTTGTGTGTGCAGGTTTTCGCTGCAACTCCATAATTAGATTGCTAGTTAGAGGACTGATTGGCTGATGAGTCCTCACACCTGGGTTTGAACAGCTGACCTAAAGGATATCCCAGAAATCTTCATACACACCGGCCCTTTGCAGATAAGATTGGCCACCCCTGCCTTAAACTCTCCACTAACAAAAAAATAAAGTATCCTAATGTAATCCTCATTTAAAGAGGAGACAAGGAAGTGGGAATAAGATACAGGAATAAGATCTCCTCTTAACTAGAATTATTTTCACACAAACCCTCAAATAATTGTAGGTCTTTGGCAGTAAGTACATGGGACACACTCTTAGCACACTCTACGGATGTATCAAGCATTTCCAAACCATCAGAACAGGTAAAAAAGGCAATCGGCCCCTTCTGTACTCACATTTACACAATCAAATGGGACATTCCTTCACTTCCCATGGTTTAAAGAATAACTGCCTTAGATATAGTCACTGTAACAGTGATACATATAATACTGGCTCCATTATCTCAAAACTGTACCTCTAAAAGAAGCAAAAACTGATATTTTAGACCATTTATCAATCAAATTGATTTATGCATGTACATTACTCTTTACATGCAAGACAAGCAAATTAATTGACTTCATTGTCGCAGTTTGGGTTAATTTGGGTGGATTCATACAATGAAGAACGGGTCTCATTAGAGCCAGCACAGAATATAATAGATAAATAATGTTAGACTACATAAGATGTTGGGCATGAACCCGAATTAATCTCATTTTAGAGATCCATTTATAAACAGACCAGTCTGGCCCTTATACACAGCAGACCAGTGTCTCCCAGCCACAAAGAGAGTGTAGCTTAAATAATCAAGAATCACATGAATTTATTACCCATGCACTTAAGCTGAGGGCTCTGGTCATTCTGGAAACTCTTAAACTGGCTTGAATGTAGACATAAGGCAGTGGATCTACACAAAAACAGCTCAAAAGCTAAAGCTTTTTTATGCTTTGCCATTGCACTACAAGGATCTCAGAAATAATTGGACAATATACCAAATATTCACATAAACGGTGTGTGGACCTGAATGACATAGGCGTTGTGACCTCGAGCAGTATTTAATCAGGGATACCCTAATCAGAATAATAAATGTATAATAATCATAATACCTCAATCAAGTTTTCAACAATCCAGCAATTACACAATATTTGTTTTCATTTATATTAAATGGAGAGCAAGTTTGTCCACGAATAAATCCTAGTAGTGTTCTGTTGACTAGTTGTGTGGAAAAAGCACAGAAGTGGGACGTTAAAATCCTAAAGAGATATTCACCAGGTGCTGTCTGGAGTACAGTTTTTCCCAGTTTAAAAAATACCATCTGTGGAGTTTTCTCAAAAATAAAAACAACATTTAAAAAACATTTCAGAAATATTAAAATAATCATTGCACTAGTCCTCTGGGCAGCCAATATAAATAAAAAAAAACACACAGCACACAGATTCTACCCATAAAAAGACAAACGTGATAAAATTGACACCAAAATGAAAAAATACTTCAGGGAAAAAGTGCAAAAAAACGCATGAAGTCTAAATAATATCCTAGCATTTTTATTTAAATAAGTCTTATCTAAAACATACCTTTAGCATATACATATTTACACGCGCACGCTCCATAAAGCACAGTTCTGAAGTCCTCCTTCATGGATTCTCACACACATCACCCAATCTCATCTCACACCCTGTCCCACCTCTCTTTTCAATGATTTCTGCAAGGCCTCCGCATCTTACAGGCAACATACAAAGAGAAATTGTTCACCTCATGCCACTGGAACACAATGAGAACGGAAACGGGAGTGTGGAAATACTGCACTCATGGACAAAAATATACATATATAAAAATAAGTTAGTAGGTATAAGCTGAATTGTATGGACTGAAATTGCATGTAGGCTGTACTCTGTTCATGTGAATTCGTGTGAGGGGTTCGAAACAGAATCCACTTCCAGTTCATACAACTGGAATTATTATCTAAGGAAACTGTTGGGATGCAGATAGTGACTAAGGAAGAGATCTAGGAGGTGTCCTCCTGTGTGGGACAGCTATCTGGATGAAGAGCAGAATTTAGCAGCAAAATACAGAATTATGAGACTCTGTTTCTGACGCAGAGGAGATGGCCGAGTTTGGGGATAGGTGTCTAGATGGTACTTTTCACTAGTGACTTTGACCAGACCTGGCTCACATCAAAACTGTATTATTGCAACTATATATTGAAAATGTTATAGTAAGTTGTTTGTAAAGTTGGTCCCTTAAATGCAGTCAGTGGGTGGCCTTTTTTATTGTCAGTTCTGACCAATCACCTCTGTTTGGACACTCAGCACTATAGGTTTGGACCAGCCGAATATGTGATATAATGGCAGTTTACCCTAAGACCACAAGATCTGGACTCACACGCCAAAATGACAGTGTGTCACTGTATGCCAACTGGTTCCTTCTGGATCAACCCTTATTCTTAAATCGAGTGCAAACACTGGCCACCGACTCACGCCCAGTCTATGTCCAGGATTTTATAAACCAGCTCTCAGAAGAGGTATTTCCATGCATACTAATACGCTTGTTGACTCCCAGAGAGAATGCAGGAGGTCCAGCCTACCCGCTCTGGCTATACTGGCTGGTGTTATTCTGGTTTTTGGGCAAAGCCAAGGGCTATAGCGTCTCCTACAGGGGAGCAGGGGGAACGCCGCGGAGACCAGGCTGGTGCGGTCTGGAATGCTGGACTTTGAGAAGCAAGCAGGGCACCGCAGGGAATATTGTTAGGTAAAGGACATCGCTCGCGGGCGAGCTGATGACTTTCGGCACAAGATTCCCTGCGGGCCTGCCCCGGGCCTCTACCCTTTGGCATGTGCCACCCCTCCCTAGGCCCAAACTGGATACCAGAACGGGCCGTGGTGAAGAGGGTTGGGGGTGTGTGTTGCCTTAGCATTCATCTATGGTAAGGCAAATGAACTCCTGAATGCATTTCTTATACTGCTGCTCGGTGGGGCTGCAGCTTGGATATTGACCTGGCTGTCCGAGGGGGCCTTCGGATTCTCGCATCTCCTCGTTCATCCGAGCCAGACGTAACCTGGCGGGGGAGGGGAGACGGGGGAGGAGAGGGATGAGCGGGGAATATAACGATAAGAAGGAAGATTGGGAAAAGAGACAAACAGAACAAGTTAATAATACATGAGCCTCCTACTGCAGAAACTGCCCACAGCAAGCTAATGTTCATACACATGCTGGGGGGGGGGGGGGCTTTTTTGGGTCTGGCATGGGGTACGCATGCAGCTGGAACCTACAAGGTGACGATGTCGGCGTTGGCGGCCTGCACGGCGATGCTCAGAGGGTCCTGACCGTCCTCATCTCCGTTCTGGTTAGCTCCTCGCTTCAGGAACAAGCAGACTTGCCTGGAAATGCCGGGCAAAGTGGAGAGGAAGTCAGCTGGGTTCTATAAATAATTCGATCAATTATGGTACAAAAACAACCCCGTTTCAGGCGAGCCACCAGCCTGCAGTCACTTCGGTGACCGACCAATGCAACAAAGGACTCTTTATGATGCTGTGGAAAGACTACGATTTGAAAGACTCTCGGAAGTCTGCTGCAGAACTAATACGTGAAAGACAGGCATCCGTTTAATATTGTATAATCTTCGATTATTTCCCACTGATGTACCCGATTCGTCAAGCATGGAACAAACACCATAGCCCTGCTACACACCCCGTGTGTCCTAGATATGTGGCATGGTGGAGGGGGCCCCTCCCTCGGACATCTCTTTGGTTGACGTCGGCACCATTTTGCAGTAGAAACTCGCAGGCTATCAATGAACCCTGTGGGCGAGAGATCAAGCAGTCAAGCGACTCTTTTCAACAATAATCACAATTACTGTGTTACCGTGCACGGGTAGATGCAGCCCACCATTTCATTCATGTTAAATTATGAAAAATTAAGGAAGAGATGTAAGGAACCAAGCACATAAGCCAAGACAAGGAAAGTAAAGTACTTTAACCCATCTGGTTTCTATTTTGGGAACAAATTCAGACAAATCTATAACGTCGAAAAGAACTGTTGGATACTGAGAAGCTTCCGGATAGAAGCTTAGTGACGCCTGACTGTTTATCATACAGTATGCCTGCAGCAAGAAGGCGGTTGATTGGACGTCAAAAGGCAGAAGGTTGGCGGGCGGGGCACGCCTCTCATCTTTTATGGACATTGTAAAGTCTAATTAGAGTGTGACGTCAAGACATCTGTAAAGGCAGCTGATGAGTACTCGTTGCTTAAATTTTTGCAGCTATTTGGCAGGATGCATCTAAATCTGAAGGAGGATGAAGATCAATATCTTGTGAGCTCGGGGTGACAGCTGCCAGAAGACTTTGGATATCCTGCTTATGAGTTAAGAGTGCAGCAGCGCTCACGTCATGGCGCACAAGAAAGCGGAGAGGATGTGCGAGGGCAACGGCAAGAGCGAACGGAAACGCGGGGGAGGCTCACCCCGATCACGGCTTGGATAAGGGGGCTCTTGCTCTCGTCCTCGTCGTTGGTGGCGTTGACGTCCGCTCCATGTGCCAGCGCCTCCGCCATGGCGGGAAGGTTTCGTGCTCGTGACGCCTTGTACAGAAGTCCGCCGGGGTGCAGGTCCCGAAGGTCCTCAGGGTCCGACGTCTCAGGCTCCAGCTCCGTCTCCCCGCTCGACTCCTCCGAAACCTCGCACTCTGGACATATGTACATGTTGTGCTTATTACATCACGGTTAGATCCATACCATAACTTAGAGATGCACGATACATCAGTATCGGCCAACGTTCGTTAAAAATCAAGACATCGGCATCGGTCCGATGTCTCCGTCTTGGTCGATATTGTTGGCCGATATCGAGACTTTACAGACAGCCGTTTAGTGGATTGTCTGTATATCCCTTTTCTCAGGCTTTGACATTTTTTTGGATAAAAACAAATTAAGTGCCCACTTTTTAGACACTGGGCAGCCCTAATTGGTATCAGTATCGGTATCGGTATCGGTGAGTACCAGAAAGCGAGCATTAGCACTCGTATTCGGTCGCAAAGAAATGGTATCTAACCTAGCAGTAATAGCACCACTGTTACTCTCGCGCATCCTGCATGGTCTGTACCACTGACCACAACGATCCTGCATAATTTTTTCCCACCACATTATTGTTTAACAAACATGATCTCATTTATAATATCCATATTTTTTCCACTTTTTTACGGGAAATATCTCCCGAGGCATATTGAAGAAAACAGAAAGCTACAATTAAAAGTAACATAATCCTGTACATATACAGTACACAGCGGCACTTAATGTACAATGCAGACAAATTCTCTGTCAAATAAGCAAAGATCCTGCTATCGGAAATGTTAAACATTTTATATGCTGCTATCAGCTTACAGGCAAGCAGCCCGTTTTCCCCCAAAGTGCCATAAAATACCCAGTTGAATATCAAAGAGCTTTCCAGCCTTTTCATTGATGCCTTATCACATTAGTTTCTCTTCCTGCGTGTGTCTGTGCATATGATCCGTTTAGCTTTATCACCTAACCTACATTGGTTATTCAGCATCATAATGCTGGAAGAGGTTTCAGTAAAACGTGTTTGTGTGCGTCCGTGTGAGTATATAAGGAAGAAAGAGGAATTATCAAAGAAAACATCATGTCCTTGGGGAATAAAAAGAATGACAGCGAATTAACGTCCGATACAATTTGTTCCAGTTCATATTGAAATATTTAATCTTGTTCCTAGTGCAGCCTAACAGCAATAATACTGCTTCTGGGCTTATTGTCAATATGAGTTTTTGATATTGTGCGAGTTTGTGACACTGGACACTGATTTGCCTTCTGGCAAAAGCTTGGAAAGTGCTTCTTACATAAATGTAGACTTAAAAATTATTTTTAGCAGAAATAATGAGGGGAGGGCAGTATGTCTCACACGTTAAAAGAATTTTCTCTAAACAATTATTATATATTGAAAATTAATTTTGATAGGGATTTTGAAATGCAAATAAGGAATGAACATAAATACATAATGAAAATGTCACTTTTTCATCCATTTTATATTTTCCAATTTGTAAAATAAAATTTGCCAAATTTAATGAGCGTTTCAACAATGGGTGACGGTGAGGTGATTCTCAGTCCTCCCACCTTCCTCCGTGACACTGTCCACCACTGAGCCAAACAGCAGGATGTCCGTGCTGCCATCTGTACTGCCACCGAGGCCACTGTCACTGCTTAGACCTGCGGGGCCAAAGAGTGCCAAGCCAGGGACACGTTACTCACTCCCGCTGCCTCAGCAGAGGGTGCCAGATTGTGGGCCAAGTCCCGCTTCTTCAGCCATTCAACACTTCTAAATGTCCGGTGCCCCCTTCCCTCCAGACCCGCGTTTCTCAACCCTGTCCTTAGGGATTCCCAGATAGTCTGCGATTTTGTTCCCGCCCAGCTGCCAGGTATTCGATGCTTTCGACTGACTTGGAGCTGCGCGGACCGGAAAATGCAGACATCTGGAGGTTCCTGAGAACTGGGTTGAGGAACACTGCCCTAGAGGAAAGGCATTAACGTATAAACCTCCAGAAAACCCTCCCTTACCCTCCCCTCCCCACATGGAAAGACACTACCAATCATACAGATTAACCGAATACCAGATTAGCGTGAGAAAAGCCTTACTGCGAGGTCCGGAGCCTGTATCGAAATAGGAGAAGAGAGAGTCCAACTCGTCCGGGCAGAAAAGCGAGTCCCTCCGAAATTTCCTCTCCAGTGCGGCAGCTACTGAAGTGAGCGGGTGAAAGAGACAGATTCCCAAACGACTGAGTTTGCAGTTCACTGTCACCCGATCACTGTCCCATTATGCATTACGAACATCATATTTATTTAGCACATGCTTTTATACAAAGTGATGGACAATTGGGAAAACAGGGTCAGATAATCCCTGGAGCGATTTGGAGGGTTTTGGCCCTTCCTTCCACTGCCCCCATGTCCTATAGTTACTGCCAAAGGGGTCCAAGCACCTGAAGACAGGGTGGCTGGAGAGGCGCTGCCAGGCTCTTGTCGGTGCTTGCGGCGCGATTTGGGGGCTTTGCCACCGCTGTCGTGCCTCTGGCACGTCTTCACGCTCCAGCGCCGTGATTTCCGCTCGCCGTTCACTAAGGCTTCGCTGCCCGACAGTTTCTTCAGAAACCTCTTCTCCACGTACTTGGCTTTTATCCAGGCTTCCTTCTCCTGTCTGGGGGAAAGAAAATGAGGTGGGGACCATGAGGACGTGGATGCATGAGCGGTTTTTCACAAAACTAGCCCGGGGTCAGCATCTGGGGTCGTGCCGTACCCCTTTAAGACTGCCGGGACGGCAGTGGTTTTGGGTTACGTTACACATGATCCGAGCTGGAAATGTGCCACAATGAAACTTAGAGGAGTGTTCACCTTGAACTTGAGGGCCCGGGCTTCTTCACGCCTAATTCTTCGCAAGACCCTTCATAAATGTGGTTGATGGTGCAGTTTCCTAGCTCGCACATTAGCTAGAGACAAAGGATAAAAAAGAGGAATCTAAAGTCAGTGATCACTGTAAGTACTTAAGTCTGAAATGGCCGTCATTTAAAGTAGCCATATAAAGCTTAACTCAGACCTTAGTTAAACAGGCAAAACGGTGAATTCTAAGCACTAAAATAACTGGCCAAGGTGATGCCTGACTCTTCAGTGCAACCCACCTTCAATAATTCTGGTTCCCAAGAATCCAAAGTCAGTGACCGGACCTTGGAGCAGTGAACGCCCAAACTCCTGAAACACATAAAAAAAAAATGTATGAAGCAATATGCAACATCGAAAGATACATTTAAGTTTTACGGTAACGCCACACTCGGAATATGCAGCCTCATTTGTCTCCAATCTTAAATTTTGCTTCATCTTGAGAGGAAGAGACCGTCCGGCAGACGACGGAGTCATGAAGCCTTAGAGTCCTACCCTCCCCCGTGCAAAGCTTCCGTCAAGCATGCGAGCTGAAGGGCTCTCTCTCCTCCGGGGGCCCCCAGCCTTTCATCGGCCAACCGCCCAACTCTAGAGAGTTATGTAACTCGTGCTTTTTTAATAACCCAATTCCCAAGTCTTTGTTATGATCAAGATGGCATCTCAGTGAAGAATGCATCTCAGGAATTATTCTTCTTAAGAGTAATAAGAATGCTAACTGATAACCTGCAGTATAATGCCAATCACTACTGTTATTAATCACCATCACTTTAACCTTCCACCTTGTCCTATTTGCATGTTGTTGCATATTGTATGCATATCATTCTTCACTATTCTGTTATTGCTATTCATTGTTCTATATCGTTATATGTTAGAGGGCAAAACCAGCATTATGGATGGGACATTTAGGTTCATATTGGAAACACAAAATGCCTCATTGCGTGGCCAAGCTTAGTATGAATGTGACGCTTTTCATATCTTTTTATGTAGCCTGTTGGGATGAAGTCAAGAAAATAATAAAAACTAATACATTATTTTATGTGTTTGAAATACACAGAATTTCATGTTTCATGTTTGTGGACCTCACTGCCCTATGTATGTCTGCAGGGAGGTCTGCAAACAAGAATTTTGTTGTGGTTGTATAAATATCAGTAAAACTTGTAAATCTTGGACCTTGTTTAATTAACATTTTCACTGTCTTCTAATTTTATCCATCTGTATAGATGTAGTTATATAGTTAGGTAATATCACTTTAGAAGTGCATTCAAGCATTATGGACATAAACAAGATTAATGGTGGAGAACGGCTACCAGCTCACTGGAATCAGAACATAATCTGCCAATGCTGAGCTGATCCAAAAAGACCATTTACTCGCCTCTTAAAATGTGAAACGTGTTCAGGTGGAAACAATCAAGCAAATTTTCTCTTGGTATGAAAGTAATGTGACAAAGCTTCTAGAAGTATCTATAGTTACTATAGTCTATAGTTCCACCATAAAGTAGATCTGAAACCACAGGGTTTAATACCTTGGGAAAGTAACTGATCAGCCAAAAGTCCCATAGAAATTTCTCCCATTGTAGTTTGTAGTTTCCCCACAATCCTTGGGGTCTTTTTGGGTGTCCAGGCAACCGATGCACCCCAGGAGTTTTTAAAACTGCACCCTTTTAGCCAGTGTTTCTCAACCCAGTCCGCAGCAACCCACAGACGGTCCATAGTTTTGCTTCCTCACCAGTTCCCAGTAAGAAAACGTGGACTGTCTGCGGGTCCACGAGGACCAGACTGAAAAATACTGCTTTAAGCCATAACTGAGTGGCGAACAAGAAAACAAGCAGTCTGTGAGGCCTTGAATATTCAACAGATGGTCTGGAGTGAGGGGGGAGCGATCACACAAACACTAATAATCATCTCTGGATCAAACTTCACTCCTACTACAAGTCAGAAAACTATGGCAATATTTAAAACACCAAAGAAAAAAATGTAAAAAAAAAAAAAAGTGAAAATATGATCAATCACCTCAAAGATAACAGTGTTATCTATGTCATCAGTGCCATTCATGTGACGTCATACTAGGTGAGGATCTGGTGTGCAGAATGTTTACTTAATTGACTGCTGGTTACTCCTGTTGGCACTTTCATAACCGTAAGTCAACAGACACAGAGGACATTCCTGTTCAAGGTCCAGTCTATAATTCCACCCCCCCCCACCCCGTTTTGCCCTGTCTGTATTGTTTTAACTGCCTTGCATTATATTTGCAGTCTGTATTGTTGTGCACTGTCTTTCGTCACTTTGTAGCTGAGTGATGCCATCCAATACACATTTTGCACATGGCCAATAAAGGTCTTGACTCTTGACTTACTGTATAGTCCAGTTAAGGCTTAGGAACTATTTTGTACTTGTACCTGCCCCACTGAAACACCAACGCGTATATCCGTGGTTCTTCCAGGGAGGTAACGACCTGAGTACCTGTGGATGCCGGAGCACTCGATGCACAGCAGGATGCCTAGGTTGATGCTGGCCCAGCGTGGATCGGCCTGGCCGCAGTCGCAGCAGATCTCGTTGCCCGGCACGGACTGCACGCGGTGCAGTATGCCGTCCGCACGCACGCAGCGCTCCCGCGGTTCGCTGGCCGAGTCGATGCTGCTGGTGGACGGCGAGGCCGTGCGGTCTAGGCGCTGTATGAAGATACACGACCAGTCTGTGAGGACACTTTGGAGGCAACGAACTGACAAGAGGAAGGACTCGTACAAGGGAAACGGATGGACAGTGTAAAGTGATACATACTAATGTAAAGTAAAGCAAATGCAACTAACTGCAAGATGCTAGCATTATTTTTGCATTTGTGTTATTGCAAGCAGTTAAGGAGAGTGATCTGCATAAATCTGATGCACCTGATTTGTAAATTGCGTAGAAATCTTTGCAAAACTGAAGTTGTAATGCTGACTCCTACATGCACACGCTTAAGCGGCTTACTCTGTTGCACATGTTCTGCACAGTCAAACATGGAAAAATGCAACTGCGAGTAATGGAACCACATTGGTGTCAATACTCCATACGCGTGAGGCGGAGGCCGACCTCGATGTAGTACGTGTCGGGGCTTTCCCGGTAGGCCGAGGCGATGCTGGCCTGCACTGCATGGATCCAAGCCTGCCTCAGCTTTTCCGACTCCGCCTGCAGCATGCAGCTCCTAGGAAGGGGAGACGTGCTCCAGGTTAGACCTCCAACCACACTAATGCTCACCTTCAGCACTGTCACCATCCTTTTCATTCCAAGCGGAGTATCAATCAGAAATACACTGGCATTTACTGAAATGTCTGGCACGGTGAGTGGTGCCATAAAACCCAGTAAAGGGGAACTTCAGCTTCAACAGTAATCTGATGGGGCTGATTGGTTGTGACACGGGGAACTTACTTGGTGGGGGAGACCACCTCGAAGCAGAACCTCCTCTCGATGTCCTCGCAGGGCTTGACAGAACAAAGCCTCAGGTCCTCCACCACCACCGTCAGGGAGTCCTGCCATGGTACGAGAACAAGTGCCACTCAGCCTCAGCCAGCCGACATCACCTGTGCAATCTCAGCATGAACACTGCTGCATATATCTATATGCATATCTACATAATGTATATCTATGGTATAAATGTATGTCTATATGCATATCTATATAAGGTATGTCTATGGTGTAAATGTACATCTATATATGCCTATCAATGTAATGTATATTTACGATATAAATGCATATCTATATGCATATCTATATAATGTATATCTATGGTATAAATGTATGTCTATGGTGTAAATGTACATCTATACATGTCAATGTAATGTATATTTACAATATAAATGCATATCTATATAATGTTTATCTATGAATGTATATCTATATGCTTGTATAATGTATATCTATTTGATAAATGCATGTCTATATACATATACACACACCAATATATGACCCTTGTATCTTACTCCGGACACTAGTTGTTGCACTGCTTTTTTATATTATGTTATTTCTTCGGTTTTGCTGTCTTGTTTAATTAACACATGCACACATGCATGTGCACAATGACAATAAAGTTGACTTTGACATCACCGCAATGCTTCCGCAAACCACTAGAGGCCCTTTCATGACTGGAGCCAGACGTGCCCGATTCCTGCTAGCTGGTTGGAATTTTGAAGTGCATGGTAAGACGCGCGCTAGGTATCGAAAAACCATTCGATTCTGAACAACACTGCACCTGCTAGGCTGATACTGATAGCACCCTGCAAAGTCTCTGCGGTGTGTTGAGGTGTCTGCTGTCTCTGACAGCTCTCTAGGTTGCCCTTAATCTCAAAAGAAACACCCGTGTTGCATGAGGTTTGTGCTTGCCTTTAACTTCTTCTGATACACCAGCTGACTGTTTTGTATGGAGAACCACCGCCTGGAAAAGATGCAAGGGAGATCCATTAATTCATGTTTGCTGATCATCCTGTGCAGAAGGTACAGTCCACTTCTCCAACAAAATAGCGCAAGGCCCCTGAAGGCTTTTGTCTGATCACATTTCCCTGGGCATCTAGGAAAATTCAAAAATCCAGATATAGATATTTACTATTATTAATTCACTTAAAATCAGTTGAAATCAAGAATCGTCAAATGATTGAAGCATCAGTCAGTGGGGTCAAAGGGGGAGACAATCATTTTTCTGATACGTGATGCAACAATCAATTGCAGAGGAGCCTGCGGTAGCAGAGAATTATTTTCGAATGGATCGGGACACATATGGATTTCTGGCAGGTCATTAATGCTAACGCTCTGACACTTAATCAAAGAGGATTGTGTCCTCAGCATGCCTGGTAGCCATCCGCGGCAGCAACATAAGCACGCCCTTAGTACAGTAATTCTGACAATATTTACATACATTTTTTCTCCTGCTAGTTATTTTTTAATAATCTTAATGACCAACGTAAAGTAGCATACAGGAAAATGGCAGGTGGAACTTACTTACAAAGAAACAAACAAAAATAATTAAATTCAAGTACAAGTAAACATAATGATAATTTACAAAGAAATAGCAATTACAACCTACGTGATTGTGCATGTAAACATGACCCAACAATTCGTAATGAAATTCAGCAACTTCATGCATCCCCAGTGGTCCGCTGCTATTCAGCGTATTTTCCCCGCTCGGAACCAAGCGACTCCTCACCTGTTCCATGTCTTAAAGGCATTGCTGGCCCTTTTGAACAGGTACCCTTCCATCACCACGCCGTTGGGAGCATCCACGTTGAACTCCACCTTCGAGTCGTCGTAGGAGAAATCCTGTTGGAGGTAAGTGATGGACCTGAGTGGTACGCAGACGCCCACAGAACGATAGGGCTTATGCCGGTCAGCTTGTTGCTCTTGACGGTATGGAATGTGACTCTAGGTGCCCCCGGATGCTCTTTTACTTTGGCTTCCCAAGCACCAGGAAGTAAGTGATAACACTTTTAAACTGGGACTTATACAAACTTCTAGCGACGTAAAACCATTCCAGGCTTATTCCACTGGGTCTGTAAGTGCATGACATTCTTGAGCACATGGCAGGATAGCCAATGAGTCACCTGAGAACACTAAATATATTCCAAAACCAAATTTTGCTGATCGTTTTTCCTGCACTAAGAAAAAAAAATTGGGATGCATTTTAATGTAGTGAGACTCTCAAGCATTTTGATTACAATTCTGGAAACAATTTTCTAACAATTTCCCTATTCGCTCATTTCTCCCTTGAGTTAAAAATATCTGTAATGAAGTCTGTGAATGACCTATACACACACAGCACCACCCCCTGCAGAAAAGAGTGAGCCACACTTTTTTAAAAAGCCACTGGGAGTTCAGTGATTCATCCCTGCCTTTTGGTGGTCCCAACAGATATGTTCGTTGGTATGACGCAAGTAGTTGCATAACTATCCCACTTCAGCCAAAGTATTCCTACTGTCTGAGTTAATGTCTTCAAGGCTTTTGACTGAAAATCCAATTCGTTCATAGATCGCAACAAGCTGATAGTTTGTTGTTTGGGTCTAAAGTCTAAAAGATATGACTTTCCTCCATTTTTTCCCTTTATTGATCTAAATCTCTTGGGGAAAAAGCAGCATGATCTCCATTATCATTATCAATGACTTACACATCTCCCCAGACCCTTCAATGATACTAGAAATAATCAATGTGAAATAATAATAAATTGAGTTTTTTTTTTCCAAATATGCAATAAGCAACTGGTATACGAAATATCAAAGGAAATCTGCTAAAATGAATGCTATTGTTATAATCATCACAAATCCATCTGTCTGCCATTTTATTTTTATCCCGATCATCCACCTAAATCTCATATTACAGTTATACCCCCAGACTCCCACTTGCTACTAGAAGTACCTGTGTCAATTTATCAAAGTCATGTCTTGGCATGAAAGATTCACTGAAGGTTATTCAAAGGAGGTGGAGAACCAGAATGGGGCTTCAGTATGTTGACCACATAGATAATGCTGAAGTACAAGACCTGGACATGCAGAATGTGTTAAAAGAGACAGATTCCCACATGAACAGCAGAATGCCTTTTTCCAACAATGCTTAGCTCTTTTAAAACGGATCATGTGACCAGCGCCGAGGCGGGTACTGTATCACACTGTCAGCATGCATCACGCCAAACTGCACATTTGAGTCCGAGGAGCATCACTATTGACATGCCCTTGGCATACGGAACCTAAAATGCTCCAAGACTGTTCTTGGTTATATTAACAGTGACGATGCTGCACTGAATGAAGAATGCTGAGGATAATATACAAAATTAAAGTGGGGGCATTTCACCCCCCAGGGTCAATGCCAAAGACCTCCCTTTACACGCTAATTCGCAACTAATGTAAAACCTCTGTGAATAGCTGGTAGTCTCTGGATAACTCTAGAATGCACGCAAACTGCAGACGAGTAGTGTATGCATTTCATTCAGATCAACCCCTTACTGTCTTCAGCAAAAACACTTTCAAACCCAGAGATAACATCTAGCATAGATGTCGTGCAACATGCACCAAGTAACAGCTGATCTGTTTTGTCATACCGGTACTTAGGTGTTTCTGGGAGAGCAGGGAAAGATGCATTTACAGTAAGTGACATGTCGAATTTTTTTTTACGTGGCAAGGCTACCTACGTAAAATCCATGTTGATCTTTCAACACTGAAACACAGTTTGGGGAACAAACTGTGTATCGGTTAAAAATAAATGCCATCATAACTATTTATTTTTACTTGCGGTTTCCTTATGCATTCATTTCAAAACCATTATTTCAGCCACATAATGAGTACGTAGTTATCTGAATGAAAAGCACACAGATTACATTTAAAAGAATGGCAACTGACATTAAAATTTAATGATGGATTTCATCACTTACCAATCTTTGAAATTAACTAATTTTTAAGATTTTAACAGAGAAATATGTGTATGGATACAGAAGAATGTGTGTGAATCTGCGTGTTTCAAAGCCAAACCCTTAATAATCCTTCGAACCACTTTTAACCTCCTGAGTCCCGGGCTTTTGTTTGGTGTACATGTTTTATTTCCTTTAGCTATTTGGGATTAGTAGGACCTCATAATCATAAAAACCAAACATTATTTTTTTGAACAATTAATAGTTTTAAACTAAAAATGATGTCCTTATATGAGGACGTAGGGTCTCAGGAGGTTAAATTAAACACCAAAATTACATCAACACTCACAGACAGGCAGTTAGAAAGGCTACAAGATTTTCCTCTAGCCAGTTTCATGCAAAATCACGTGCGATCATGTGCGAAGTGACCATGGATGCAAAGTTCAAACTCCGACATTTCACATGTGGTCTGCAAACACTGGGTAAAAATGCAGTCGCCTGACCATGTTTTGTTGAAGGAGTCAGGTAAACAACCTTGGGAAGAAGACACAGGCTTCCCAAGGTACCGTACTAAGTACCATCTCCAGGGAAAACTCTACTCTTGATTATTCAATACTTCAATACTGCTTCTCTGCTCTTCAAATAAACTGTCACTTGTAAAAGATGAGTTCCTCCTGCAATCATTTCAACAGCTAACATGACTTGCATGAAGTACCAAGAGACTAGTAAAATAAGTGTTAATATAGATAGATTTCTCAATATTTTATTAACATAACGTAACATTTACAAAAAACAATGTCTCAAAATTTACTCAAAACGAGAAAACAGTTAAATGTCGTCAAACTACTTAAAATGTTACAAGTAACATGTTTTCTCCCTTATTCAATATCTGCACTGTACAGTAAGATCACACAATAAAACTGTGATGTAGCATCTCTGCAACCTGCATATATAAAAGCACCCAAGCTTACAAACCCACCAACATGTAGTCCAACCTTCCAAAGATCTTCATTTTCACAATTTTCGTATATTCCAGAAGCATTGGAGAATTAAAATGGAAAGCAAGCTCCAAAATGGTTAAAATAAGCAGCACAACACAGCTCACGAAGAAAAAGATGTATCAGAGCCAATTTTTAGAAAAACGGCATTTCAGTTCTAACGAGACGCGAGCGGATGCTGGAGACGGCAGGAGCGGACTTTAAGCTCGGAGCGCACGAGCACGAGCCACCTGCCTCTCGGTTTAGAATAACGCTAATTATCATACAGCTGACATTTTATGAGCAATAGAAACGTTGTCGCCGCGCTGACCCTGCCTTTTAACTCTCCCCTGACCGCAAAAATGCTTTCACAGGACTGCCAGCCCCGCCGCTGATCCTGTGGTTTACGACACCTCAGCTCCCTCCCCAGTCCGACTGCTGTGCGGGACACGCTATTGGTCTGGGCACTATACGGAAAGTCGCACGTTGGGAATTGCATGGGTCCATCTGGCTACCAGTCACCCCACGCCATTCTTATTTAATCAAGCAGACTTTATTGCCACTGGGAAGGCAGGCGTTTCTCATACCTACAAGACGGTAAATCACGCAACAAGGCAGAAGGATGCACAAATTCCTCAAGGCAGTTTTCGTATCCTCCAGCACGGTTATCGATTAAATGATTCCGATCGTGTCTACTAACAAATCTAACAAAGGTCTTACCTTTAACTTATATTCTTACCTTTAACTTATATTCTTAACAGAAGCATAATCAGATTAGACTGTTAATAATTGCCGGTAGACAGGAAACTGGCTGAGGCTGAAGAAGAAAATACATAATCGGTTTGTTACGTGAAGTATAAAGCAATGCTCTGTTTACAAGCCCCAACTACAAAAGTTGCCATCCATTTTTAATAAACCCAGGACTTGGATTTGAAAAAGCAACGCACATTAAAAATGGATCAGTGAGTATGAAAATTAGGACATCAAGGGGCAAATGCACAAGTAAACTGAAATCTTGAGCTGCTTGTTCACGCAATATGCATATGGGAACAATATACAAAATGTTCCCGTTTTACACCAAACGCAACACACTAAATTTGTTTGAGAGTAAAATAGTTTATTATAATCTGGTTTATATATTGACGCCACGTCTCCGTAACCCATGAAAAATCATATAATCTTAAGTGAAAAGTAAAGATGTAAAGGCAAAACAACATTTAAACTGTACAAAACACCAAAACGTTTTTCCCACTTACCACCTCCAACAAATTATGTGTAAATTATCCGTTTTCCCGTACCTAAATAAAAAAAAATAGTTGAGTAACGCCGTCAATGCAGCATGACAGAACTGTGGTAAAATCCTTGGGGTGCGATCAAATTAGTCGGGGTGAATAAAAAGGCTTTACAGCCAGGCAGATGTCCTCCGAAAGACATCCAAAGTACTCTTATATCAGTTATAAGAAAGAACTTGGTCCCTTGGGGAGGGGGGGGGGGGTGACATAGACAAGGCATTTCTGTACCCTCAAAGACTTGCATTGCAGAAAACAGCTGACATTCTTACACTGTTCACTGTGAAAGTTACTGCGATGACAGGAAACATCTGCATCTTTTTCTTACTGAGAGAATAGTGTCTATGAAGGGTGTCAGGAAATTAGACAAGAATGAGCTTCAGTTTTGATAACTCATTCATCCATTTTCTGTAACCACTTGTCTTACTCAGGGTGATCACAGAGGGGTCTGGAGCCTATGGGTGCAGCACAGGGAACAACCCAGGATAGGGCGTCGACCCAACGCAGGGCACATTCACACCTGTGGGCCATGTGGTAACTGCAACAGTGGTGGAAAACCAAAGAACTGAGAGGAAACCCCACAGTGACACGGGGAGAACATGGAACCTCCACACACATGGAGTCATGGGAGAGACTCAAACCCAGGTCCCAGAGGTGTGAGGCATCAGTGCTCACCACTACACCACCCATTTTGATATCCTAATCCTTATAATTAAAGTAATAATTAATAATAATTAAGCCTGGACCTGAGCTTGACCATGTGGTTATAACACCCACAGGCAAAGACAGTTACTGTAGAACTCCCAGTTATACCCATGTGCTTACAGAACTGGATTTAATCTATATAAAGATCTGACCATTTGAAAAATACGAATGCTTGGTAAACCACACTGAAAAACAAATGTATAATAGTACAAAATGCAGTATCTTAGATGTCCAACAAGGACAGCATAGCAACAGGCAACATTGCATGGAGTATCAGCCGTGGGGGTGGCTAATGAGGTCGTATATAGTCTGTACTTAGCTGGGGCTCTTTGAAGCCCTTTCAATAGATGCAGAATAGATTCAGTAGGTGCTCAGACAGCCAGGAGACCCTGTGCCTCAGCACGGTGCCCCTCAGTCCCCTCACGGGACCCCAGCAGTTGACTGTATGACCTTTGGACGGCTGTCCTTTGTCACTGAGCTGAGTGATGGGGCCCTTGCACTTTCTGCTGTCCAGCATGCTGCACGCTGTGGATGCTCTTTATTGGCCACCCCAGCTGCTGCCCTCATCTTAGAACATAGATCAACACACCTCTGAGCAGTTTTCAGGCTTCGCCTGCTATTCCTCCAGGCTGGAGAAGTCCATTGTCAGCCTTGTCATTTCACCTTCTATGGCTACTTTGGTAGAAACACAATTCTTAGCTTGAAAAATTCGGAACACTGATCTGCAGAGCACCTATTCTGTAAATGCTGGCCATTTTTTCATATGGTTCTGCAGTAGTAGAGTGATTTTAAAGAAAGTATGAAAGTGTGACACATGTATATAGGCTTCTTCCGTCCATTGCTCTCCTGCTAATTAACTTCCATTTTTCAACGGATGCATGAAATATGACTCAACCACTTATCAGGGCAGGACTGTGCTCGTCTATTGTGTAAGTCTTCTGCTATTTGTGACAGGACTCAAAACCTGTTTCCTCTTTTTTCCCCATAATCTAATATTAATATGACTAGGAAACCATTACTTTGGTTCCTGTTAGGTGCTTTAATGGGTACTAAAGTGTTTCCTGCTATTTCACATCACAGCACAAATACTGCACCTCCATCTTCCTGCACATAGGTTATACAAAATTAACACACACATCTGGGGATTTGCATAAAATACACATACAGTATGCTGTTTACACTCATGGACCTGAGCAGAGATTGGATGGTTTGGAAACAGGGGACTTTGTTTAAAAAACAAAGCTCTCCTCACCTTTTATAAGATTATCAGCTGCTTTCACATATCCTGATCAATAGTTTTTGTCCTCATGTAATGAAGCTATTAACTTTTAAAAACAAAGCCATTCTGAACAGGAAATATGTTAATTGGGCTATAAGTCGCGAGTAAGCAGCTTGAAAGGGATCGTCATGATAAAAAGTGTCACGTCAAAGAACCTTCATTCACGTTTAATCAAAAAGTTAATGGCTCAATGGACGATCCTAGGAAGCCCCGCCCCCACATTCACAAATGAGGTTGTGGGCCAATCCACTGCTTTCCGTTCATTACCTCTGAATGATTTGAGAGACAGACAAAATTAATTTGGACTTTTTTTAAAGAGAATTAAGAACAGGATATATAAGCAGATAAACTTTCCCTGGAAAATGGTTTACATTGATCAGCTGGGGGAAGGCAGCTACTGCCTATTAGCATGAGTCGCTACACCGCCCTGCGCGGTTTAGCATCGCAGCGGCCTAGGGCTCTGACCTGCGGGCTGAATGTCCAGACCGACTCTGGTCCTGAGCTAAGCTGCCCAAACTGTCCTGTCCTGATCACTAAAGGGGTAACATCCTCTAAGATCTTTCAGGGAGAAAATATGGGTATATTTGGCATTAGAGTATTGCTAATCTTTGGCATGAGAAATTCAAAGCCACTGAAGAGAAATGGCAGAAAATTTTCCAGTAAAGTAGCTTTAAAAAGTGCTTCTCCATTTGAACAAATGGTTTCAAGTGACTATATATGTGAAGTGATACAGGTATACAGATGAAACGTTTTTTCATTAATGCAAACTTTTTCACTGGCTCTATTATCCTCCCATATGATTTTGCTCATGTGAGCAATATATGTATATGATTTTAGTTTTTCTTTACATGATATGCTACCTATCCTTGATAGTGGATCTATTTTTATTTAACATTTTTAGCCTTTTGTGAGCATATGAAGCCCTCCCTCAAAGCCATTTGGAGACTGTGACAGCACCCGCGCTTCACCAAAGCTATTATGTCCTATTATTAAGTGCGTTTGAAAACCTGGAAGTCTCTTGGCCGAGGGGCGCGGTATCATGCTGCACCTGTGCGACAGACTTCAGACAGGGCCAGGCACTCACCCGCCGGGCCACATGATCCAGCCAGTTGGCGGTGCCCCCACGAAGTGGCCAGGTTTGGCTGGAGGGCTGGGCCTGAATACAGGTTCCCCTCCGCCCCCATGCCTCGTTGCCATCTGCCGGGGGTGGCTTGGCTCCCGCCCACCGCCCCCGCCCCCTGGATCAGAACCCACCTGGCCCGATTAATTCTCCTCACGCTGCCACAGTGGAAGACCATTTACTGTACAGCTGAGTCGATCTTCATCCTCACCCAGCAGGGTGAATGGCGAGTTATGCTACGCAAACACGGAGGTTGATCCGGTACAGCCTGGTGTGTTCAGTGCAGTTTGGAATCTAGTTTACGTATTTATTACGAACTTAGAATTTTTTTTTGAGGCAAAGAAGCCACTTCCCAAGCTGAATGAGCTCTGACTTTGCATCAAAACAACGCAAAGGACATTTTTTTAAAAAAATGATGTTGTGCCAAAACAGAAAATAAGTGTCTGAAGAAGATGCTACGCTCAAAGCAGGCAGATGTGCACAGCCTCAGCAGGAGCAGCGTGGAGGAGGACAATGAAAACAGGAAGCCTGGTACCCCGCACTCCTACACACAAGCTCGCCGCGTTTAGCAGGAGCCACAGCAATTCACCGATGACACGAAAACGTTGCCCACAGTTAGTAATGCAGGAGAGCTCACTGAATATGGGTTCCTCTTTGGTATCCCACACTCTTTGTGCAGTTAGAGGGAGTCTGCACCATTTTATGGCTTACATATTTGACTCAGCCAACAATTTGCAAAGTGTACATTTACCTACTGTACAGCTAGGGTACAAAGAGGACGACCCTTGAGGGTACAATCCCAATAACAAGCAAAGGTACAAAGTGGTACCCTTTCTTCCCGACAGTGTAATGGAGATGTGACGATTCTGCTGAGGGTCAAACCAGCAACCTCCTGGTCAGATGCACAGAGGCCTAACCGCTGAGCCACATGCTGCCGGTCCTTTACCATGCTTTAAAAAGCTGGATCCAGTGGCAGAAGCAGCCTCTATTCTTCCCGCCATGATGCTGAGTCGCTGAGACAGGGGAGCAGTGAACTCCGCCCCCCCCCCCCCCCCCCCCCCCCCCCCCCCCCCCCCCCCCC
>JAODLC010000113.1:21466846-21485059 GCA_026781145.1 Hippopotamyrus pictus
GAAACTACCGTTGGGGGGGGGTGCAGAGCCTTCGCTCATTCATATGGAGATGGGCCTGTCTGGACGATTTGGGCCCCACAGCATCGGGATGTTAGATTAGTGTGACGGGAGACGCTGGCACGAATTCAGGGGGCTTTATTTATGGCGGTGGAAGTGTCCTCTCTCGCTGCCGCACGCACAAACAAACGAACACGACGTGTCCTACCAAAGGCCACGGGACAAAAAGTGTTTTTTTAGGACAAACAACTCCATTTGCAAAGGCATGATGGCGTGCTGGTGCACCTTAACGTAATGACGGTTTACAGCTTTTATACGGAAGCTTTTATACTCATTTACTTTAGAAAGCTGGGGGTTCTGCATCCCATTCAGCCAAAGAGTGCATCTCAGCCATGTCCTGATTCTGCTTTCCAGTTCATATGAATTTATCTATTGTTCAACAAGAACCTTAGGCTCCATCCTCCACAATACCTTAGGATATGCATATACACTGATTTCTTGCAATCTAATGGGTATCCAATAGCTTTAGATAAACTAGAACCCACAACACACAATTCTGCTCATAAATGAGTCTTCTAACATTAAACTTACCGGATATTCATTATCAGTAGTACCATTCTGAAACCACATGAGATCACAAGTCTGTAGACAAATACTTAGCTTCTTTGACAACACAAACATAAAAAGCTCCCCATGATTACGTAACCCTTCCAAATGCACTTTTCATTTTTTTTAATGCACAAAGCCAACAGTCACTCCAGCTGTTGAAAGTGGTGACAGAAATACATTTTTGTCAAAAAGTTCTAAACCGATCAGCCATTTCATCTCTTCAAAAGAGACTAAACTGTGTCCTGCCTGTCTCAGCATTAATGGACAGCAGCAAGTGAGGCAAACGTACCCTTTTTATCATTTACTCTTAAGGAGCCTGGAGGATGACGGCTAAAAATAGGTTGCTAAAAAATAGCACGTCTGTCTCTCGGAGAGCATGTCATTGGCGACAGTGAAGTCCTGAAGTTTTATTGAGCTATTATTATATAACCGGCATTTGTCCCGATATGCACTCTCGAATCCTCTGAGTCTTTCTGTAAATCTAAGAACTACCAGTTCAGACTGCAGTATTTGTTAATACATCTTTAAAATGCAGGTATAATTTAATGAGAATTCAACATACATTAGTGGAGTACCCACGTACGTATATTAAAATGGGCCATTCTCACAAAGTCCCTAAAAAATTACTGAAATACATGCAGTGTTTACACCAAATGACTAATTTAGTCATTTTTTATGCAGATGTACAGTAATACATAAGTTATTGGCTGATATCTTTATCTATCCTACTGCCAGCCTGCATGCTGCTATGTTTGCTTTCTGTCTTGCTTGCTCGGCAATTTCATTTAATGCAATAGTGATACTGACAGCTGAGATGCACAGCTTTGCAAGGGATTATAACAGTGCTGGTTGCTTTGGGGTCAATGCCATGTCTGCTTAACACTTCATATCTGATGGTAGCATAACACTGTTTTTTAAATTGCATTCCAGAGTTCAGTTCTTCAACACAAGTGTTTATTGCATTGCTGTAACACGGTATGCAGAATAATTGTATCTTTGTCTTTTTATTTTGAACTTACTACTTGGCAATTTTGCCAGTTTTCTGTGCACATTTTGTATGGGGGAAGGGGTTACACACAGATGGTGGGTTTTACCCATGTTTCCTGTGCCTAGAACCTTGATAGAGAATGATAGTCATAAGGTAATATAGAACCGGGTCAGAACAGAGACAGAAGCTCACTTCGCAAACTGCAGCTAGAGGTTATTGATAAAAGGATCAAAACTCTGGAAATCAGCGCCGCTGACAGAGAGCTGTCATTTGCGACAGACGCCCGTAGGATTAGCACCTTAAGGCTCTTAATTCTACGTCATTAGATACTTAAGCCAGTCACTTGTCTTTTAAATGAAACGCTTCCCCCTTTTTCCAGATTAATAAGGATGAGTCAGACGCCCTGCAGGCGGCCTGGATGTCAGTCACGAGCCAGGAGGAGAGGGAGGATAAGAAGAAGAAGAAAAGAGAGGGAAGGGAAGAGAGAAGGCGAGTGCTCCTACCCGCTGCTGAATGGTGGCGTGCTTATGCTCCATGTCCCTCTTCTCTATGGCCGAGTCGATCACCAGCTGATCCAGCTGCAGGAGAAAAGCACAAACGGCAGAGATAGGTCAGCCTGGACAGTACCACACACACACACACACACACACACACACACACGCACACACACAGTCCCAATCCTAAGTATCATTAATGGGTAGCAAGACTGACGAGAGAAGCTGACGAGGCTGCAGAGCACAATGCCCACTGTCAGGTCACCCGCTATTTGGACAGCAGTAATTTGCCATTTTCACAAGTCCATGTGCAGGTACGTTGGAATGCTGCATTTCACATATCTACTCTTGCTCCTTTGAGAGACACACACACATACCTACAGATGGACGTGAAGCCTGGGCTCTCAGCACAGGGTCAGGCCAGTTATCCAGAGCGCAATGTTGTTATTCTGCTGTGGATGGGATTCAAGCTGGCAGCCTTCCGAGGACAGCATTTGAACTAACAACTTTCAATCACAGGCACAAAGGCCGAACTCACTGAACAACACACCATCCACTTAGCACAGTGTTTCTTAACCCAGTCCTCGGGGAACCCCAGACAGTGAAGTTTTTGCTCCCTCCCAGCTCCCAGCCACTCAGGAACACCGAATACTTGGTACAGGTGCGCTGGGAGCTGAGAGGAAGCTAAAACATGGACTGTCTGGGGTTCCCTGAGGAGTGGGTTAAGAAACACTGACTTAGCATGTGATCAAACTCTTACAAGATTCATTAGAAGACTGTAAATTGTTTTCTCACAATTAATGAATAGTGCATCTAAATGTATATATGTTACCAAGGAAGCTCAGCAATGGCTCAACCAAGGCTGTCTTAGTCTGTGTTAGCATGACAAGTTGGCTTAGAGCGCCTTGCTACTGTAATTGATACAGGATATGTGACAAAAAAATAAATTAAGCAATTCAGACACAATGCATTCAATCGGGAGAAATCACAGGCGCTGTCCTTGAGAGCAAAGTCATTTTAATCAATCGGCAAAGCTGTGTCGATACGCTAATTAAAAAGTGGGGAGCTGTCCTGAACAAGTTGTTCCACTGTTGCCTTGGCGACAGAGCCGACAATCAGCCAATGCCCGTCTTGTTCTTTAGCTTTGCTTAGAGCAGGAGTCGGCTGATTCAGAATGTGACCTACGTTCAGTTCTTCCTCAAATGTGAGCTTGAATCTGCCCCTCCAAGGAGTCAACTCAGCTGAACAATCCTGAGTGAATAAGCTGTATTTTCATTGCAGAATTATGACAATTTCTGGGACTGGGGCCTAATGCACACAGTATATTCAGCTCAGTGCTGCCTTTCTAAGTGCCTGTCTCAAAATCTCACTTTTTGGCAAGCAAACTCCTGCCATGGTGATCTGAACAGGCAATCAGGTTGTCCATAATCCCCCTCTCCCAGCTTCCATCACGAGGCCAGAAATCTATCAACTGACCACAAATGAAGCACGGCGACAGTGTCCATGTAAGCTGTTTTAATTGATGATAATGATGATGAGGATAGAGATTATATATATATAAGATCATGGGCAGCAGTAGGAATAGTGGTTGATAAAAATGCCTTTTCTGATTCATTTCCCGAAAATGGCTTTAATGTCATTCCGTTGATAAAACTACTTCAACAACATTACTGATACACCCAGCTTTGTGGTAAACTATACAGCTGCAAGCAGGTAGGTTAGTTTTGTAATAAGACTGGAGTGTCTGCAAGCGGTAGTGGTCATGGTTCAAATCATTGCAAGAGGCTTAGCAGTTGCACCCACAGGGAAAGCAGCTGCCTAACTTAATAAAGGCTGTGTAAAGTTAGCAGACGGCAGACAGATTGAGGGTGTAATCACTGCAGGGCATTGATGGATTGGGACGTCCATCGCTCGGTCGGGGTCCCACCTCTGCCGCCAGTCTCTTCATGTAGGGATTGATCTCATCCAGGAGGTTGTATCCCTGCTGGAAGAGCGTGTGCTGGGCATGCATGAAGGAGAGCATCTGGAGGAAGAGGCAGAGGAGGTCCTCTTACAAACAGGAGCAACAGCGAAACCTCAGGGGCCAATGAGAAAAAAGGTTCAGTTCTCAAAGCTTCTTACCGAATCTAAGATTTCAAACTTCTTCTTTGCCTGAAGAACATTGATCTGAAATGTAAAAAAGATTTAAATGTTAATGATCTTGTTGAGATTCAAATCAATATAAAGCATATACCTGAGTATAATTGAACACTGAAATATAAATATAAAGCATATAACTGAGTATAATTGAATACTGAAACTGAGGCCTTATATCTGTTCTGAAAACATTTTAAATCCATGATTGCAGGATTTCAAAAAATCCCCCACATAGGTAGGTGACCCTTGTGTTAGCACACAAATATTACAGATTTTTAAGTGCAAAACTTTAAAATTCTGCCATCTATAGGACATTACCAGTAATGCAGCCCAATATTTGATAAGTCTGTGCAGTTGCATTTAGAGGCGTGCAAGCACAAAGGAGTCCCTGTAGAACTTGCATGACTGCATGTGATCCCTGCAATGGCCTCATGGTGTTTACTGTCATCATTTATTATGTTTGCTAGTCTGACGCAGGTTAAAGAAGGGTAATGGATTCATTAAATGTTGTATTATTGTCATATAATTTGTCAGAGTCCTTGATTTGCAGTTCTTTGGTGAAAAGAAATTTACCTGCACATACACTTTATGCAGCAATGTGTTCAACCTATCGCGGAACCAAACACGCCCCACATCTGTATCACTAGTCATTTAATATGTTAATCTGTCACACTCTGTAGTTACAAACACAATGCATGAATGAAAACAGCTTAGGCGATGTGTAGAACTTAAGTGTGTACTACAGCTTGAGGAGAACCATGGAAAAATAGCACACTTGAGGATTGCTGCCAAGACAATCAAACAATCCCAAGATGGAGAGCAGAAACAAAACATCGAGGGCTACGCTGGAGATGTCAATGAGGAGGGTGACCTTTTCCGCCTCGATACGCAGGCGTTTAAAAAGAAGGAGGCCTTATTATAGCCATGTTTACGTTGGCTACAAGCAGGCATGGTGTATGATCCTCTGGAACGAAATAATCACATTGTACCAGCTGATCTCTCTCCAAAGGAGTCAATGTCTCCTTGGAAATGAAGCAGGTTAGCACCACTCTCTATGGGAGCAGGAACTCTAAACCATGGGAAAAAAAAATCTACAAACTGTCGCCATCTTGTGGCCTAGCACAACATTCCAGGCAGATCTATTCTACGGTGCAGTAAATACATCCAAGAATGTAAGGCGCATGGCAAACCTACAAAAAAAACAAGGATCAGCATAATGTTCGGTAAACTTCTAGCAAATTCATGCAGATGTACAGTAATACATAAGTTTGCACTGTGTTTCTGAATCCTTTCTATTAGTGCTGGCTTCAAAATACAGTCTTGATAGCTTAGACCAACTGCTATAAGACTTTGCCGAATCACGCAAGCAGATCTTCTATGGTTTGTGGTTCTTGCCCAAGAGAAACATTACAGATGGCTTTGTCCAGTGTCTTTTCTTTTCATTTAAAGGTCACTGAGACTGCTCTGGCGTGTCACTGACTGAAAAAGATGAAGAGTAACGACCGTCGTTCAGGGGGCTGAGAGAGGGAAGCCTCGCCTTTGAACAGGCGATCTATGAAGCCTGACGCCCACAGAAATATTTCAAAAGTGACTGGACTCCCCTTAAGCCAGCAAAGGAAACTATTTCCTTGGAAAGAGGGGAGGGGCTTCATGTGATGCGATCATTTATCTGCTGACTGATATAAAAAATATATCTCCTGTCTCCTGAACATCTTACTCCTGAGACCAAAAGGATAATTTTATGCCACACTTTACTGATTCCTGCATGCCAGCCTTTTATTCATGAGCCACTATACTGGACAAATGTGTCACTCATCAATTATAGTTCGACTAAACAGGAGTTCAGAAATGTAAAACAAAAAAATTTGTGCTAAAGCAGAGATAAACTTTAAATGTTGTTTAACTGAAAACTGGCAAATGTGAGAACTTTGGCATCGAAATCTTATACCTTTGAAGGAAAAATTCAAAATGCATTCCCATGTCATATGTGCAATATGGGTAATTGTGCGCACAGATTTTTCATAATTTTTCTTTATTTTTTCTAATTTGTTATTGTATCTTTTGCTTTGTTTCTTCTATTGCTATTTTATTTTAGGCTGTGGTAACAAGCAAATTACCTGCGGGGTGGGATCAATGAAGTATCATAAATTTTGTAATAACATTTCAACACATATCCTGGTGTTTAGGCATGTTATGTGTCTATTACGATGGCAGGATAGACATGTGTGTGTGTGTGTGTGTGTGTGTGTGTGTGTGTCACCTGCAGCACGTAGTCCAGCGCCAGGTGCCGGAAGCACTTCCGGGTAATAGTGAGCATGCCCGTGGCCTCCTCCACCTCGTGGGGCTTGTTCCGCGGCGCCTGGGCATTCTTCACCTGGGCCATCTCCATGTCCTCACGCACCCTGTCAAACTGCTTCTTGGTCTCCTTGAACCTGCGCACGTCCCTGAGCCCCAGAGGGGATTAGCGGGTGTTAGTCACATCTCTGACTCTATTTGAGGATGAATAACGACATCATTAACCAAAGTGCTTTACTAAAGGGTGAGAGGAGCACTCTTATTCGGCAAAATAACCCAAAGAGCGCTGAAAAGGGTCATTGTTATTTTATACCTGTTATTTAGGTAACAGCTCATCTTAACTGAAATAACCAATCAATAATTTTCATCCATTGCCACTTAGCATATTCAGGGGGCCCAGAGCCTACAGGACACAGACTCATTGCAGGGCACATTCACAGCAACAAGCAGCTTGATAATTACAAACAACCTCAGTACATTTTTGGATTGTGATGCAGGGGGGGTGGGGGCACACCAGAGTACCAGGATGAAATCCCATAATAACACAAGGAGATCCTGCAAACTCCACACATTGAGCCATAGTGGAGATTCGAACCCTGGTCCTAGAGGGTTGAGGGAACAGTGCTAACCAGTGCACCACCCCAATCAAGCACTTTTTCATTTTGAAATATTTTGACAGAACATCCTGGACTTACTGTACTGGAGGTACTTGTGTATATCAAACCCTAAAATTATTGTCCATCCACCTCAGGCTGACCCATGTTTCTTCAGACACATGAGCTCACTGAAGTGTCTTTTCATCATGCCATGCGAATTGCTAAGCAAGATTCCAAAATGATTCCTCTGGCATGTCTGCTTAAACCAACACGGGTACTGTGATAAAATTTCAATAGGATTGGAGCCATTATACACAGAGATACCTTCCTGCCTTCCTGAAACATTCACTGTGAACACAAGGCAGTCCAGCTAAGTGTGAAACCCGCCCCCCACATGCAGCTAAACTGAAAGTCTTCCCAGACAATTCTAGGAAAATATCAGCCAACCCAGAACCCAGGCTGCCAAATTTTTTTGTCTGGACTCTGCTTATTCTACAGTCTTCTAACATACAACATCTGCCAGACAGGAGGACAGAAAAATGGCGGAAACTGAAAGTGTAGACTAGGGCCAATTCATCAGGTCAGCAAAACTCAGTAAAACCATGAACAACAGAGAAACCAAATGCCTAATACAGAATGAGAGTCCAGGATCTTTGGCTCTACACTTATACATACATTACAAAAAAGAAAAAACATTTTAAAATGATTGAATTTTTCTCTTGGAGGTAAATACATGACAAATACTTCATGATGCCTAATTATGCATCTCCTTATTGTACTCTGTTTCAGAGAAGGACATTAACTTTGGCGTTATCTGCTCATCACATTTTACTTAATCATGTTCTGTCTTGTAGGTGATTGCTGGCTGGGACCGAGGAGATTAACTCCCAATCGACGACTTAATTCTTGTGCTTCAGAAGGAGCACAGATTTATGCTTTTTTTTCCTTTCAGCACATAATCATGCAGAAAATCTCCTGACGCTGTTCCAGAGAGCCGCGAAGCCAGAGCTATCTGACTTTGTGTGCTTTTGATCTTGTGAAAAGATTACAGGATATAGAGCTGCGTCACTTGGTTTGGAGCGACTTGTTCTGAAGTGCCACGAGTGGACAGGCATAGTCATGCCTGGTAGTCAAACCAGTGACCTCTCATCTTCTTTTGGTACTAACTCAGCAGAGTACATGTCTGCATTAGTCACACATTCCTTAGAAAAGTATATAATATGGGAAAATAATGTGGTGGCGGATGAACCAGTCATAGATATGACAAATAGGAGGGAGAGTGCTGACTTTACTTACTCTTTGACGAAGTTGTGTAGCTGCTGCTTGACAGACCTCTGGGCCTGGTCGAACAGGATCTGCGAAAGCAAGAAAAAGTACAATAGGTCTGTCGCATTCCAACATGTGGATTGTGTGGAGCAATGAAAAATGAGGCAGCATTTGGAAATAATGACTTAAACAAAAAACATCAACCTAATGTTTGATGCTCTGAAGGAGCATGATGCTAATGTTAGTAATTTAAGTAGTAACGACGAAGTTTATGCACATAAAACGCTTAGCATTTTAATTCCAAAACAAGGTTGAACTCATATGGGAAAGTAGGGATTTGTATTAAGTCACTGACACCAGATAAACAGTGGCTCAGACATGTGATCAGTGGGTAGAGCAAACAACTCAACTTGGTATTTAATTAGATTCTGTGAGTCATCTCTCCTCCAGTAATGAAATTTATCAACCAGCAGAGGGCGCTCATTCCAACTTTTCATTTTTGCCAAGAGAAGAATGGGTTCAGCCTGGTGGAGCACATGCATATCCACCAGCCCCCCATCCCCATAAGGAGTGTCACTGTGACTGCCTCCCCCTCATTGCAGGTACAAGAAAAAGGGCCGTTTGTACAGGAAAGAGGCGGTAGGGACACCGTGATCAGACAGACAAACTACCCCGGCCCCTAAGCTACTCATTTGTGATTGGACAGCTCCCTCAGATTTATTGTCAGCCCAGTCTCGGCAGTCTCGAACTAGCAAGAGACAGGAGTTATTTCCATGGGTCTCCCTTGTGTGTCTGAATTAGGATATCAGGGCTGATTTATCGAGACTCCTTAAACAGCTTAAATCCTCTCCAGTTTTGGTGTCAAGCTTTAATACAATTACAATTATCAGAGTCCAGAGCCCATGTGAACACATCACTCACAAACCTACAGCATAGTATCCCTGTCATAAATATAACGGAAGAAATCTTTATTTCCGTATAGGCTGCTCAATCATCTCAACAACACTGCTCAGAGAACCAGTTAATGCAGTCACTCGAGTAAGAGGAGACCCTGGTGAAGTCATGCTGTTGTTTGTCTTAATGCATTTGCGCTGTGAAAGTACATACGGCAATTGAAATTTCATATGGCCCTGAAATCACTGGCCCAACAAACATACAGTTTTACAAATGACTGGCATCAGCGACCTGGCAAGTGAACAGCAGGTGACGCGCAGAAACCCAAACGCCTGAGATGACGCTAAATTTGGTGTTTCGGTTGCTCCTTTGGCCCCGATTCCACTGGTGTGGCCTGTGTGACGACCGAAATAACAAAAATGAAACTAAAAAAAAAAAAAAAAGCATCGAAACTCCAAGGTCTTTCACAACTTGCCCGTGGGTAAAGAACAGGGCAGAGCGCGGTGTCGCACATTTTCACAAGGACTGCCAGCCTTTGTCCATACCGTGACGCAGGATTTAGCGCCGACAGGCACAACAGACGCAAAGACGAGCGTGAGACGACACGTTAACGTAGCATGTGCGGCATCGCGCGGTTGCTTTTCCGGCTTGCTGGCGCAGTGAACCTGCATGACTTGAGCGCCTACTAAGTGCCCTCTGTCGATGTAAATCTCAAGATGCTGGCACGCCACGAGAAGCAGCGGGCTCTCCTTCTCTGCGGCCAACTGTCTGGCGGGACTGATTTAATAATCCACCAGACAACACGCTAGAGGTCTAGCAGTCTTGAGGCGCAGGACACAAACCACACTGCTAGATGGTTGGGGGGGGGGGGGTATTTTGTTCCCACATTTAAATTCCTTAGCAGATGCTTTTATACAAAGTGACGCACATTCGAGAAAGCAGGGTCAGATAATCCTAGGAGCAGTTCAGCTTTGCTTAGGGGGACAATGGTGAAATCACTTTAGCAACCCAGGGATTTGATCCAGCAACCATGTGAGAACAGCTACAGCTTCTTAAGCTGCTGAGCTACATCCCAGCACCATACAGGGACTGTGCCCATGTGTAAATAGAGTCCTGGTCTATAAGGTGAGTATGCAAAGTATGACAAATATCATGGGTGTAACTTCCTTGATTGCTTGTGATTCTGTAAAAGTTTTTCTTTTCCCATATAGCAGACGCAAGACGCAAACTCCTGTGGAAAGTTCTGAGAGATTACCAGCATTTGTGGGGGGGGATTCCACAGTCTACGGGCATTCCTGGGGCAGGGGAAGGAGGAGGAAGAGACATCTAGGACCATGGATTCTGCATCGGCATGTAGCCTCATGTGCTCAGTGTGTGCCACTTACAAAGTGGGCTGATTTATTTCACGGTTTCCCGGGAAATAAGCTGCGCATGACACAAGTGGCTGAGTTATGTCAGGTGTGTGCTCAGATCAAAGAGCAAAGTCAGTGCCCAGCAAGAGTGATCAACAGAACAGGTATTTTAGGAATGCAACGCAACAGGTACAGTTCTGCTGGAACATAGCTTTAGACTGAAATGCTGCATTCATCTTAAATAAACAGACATACATATGAAGCTGAACATCGATACATTTATAAAGGCTGTGTATGCTACTTATGTAGAATACAGAATAGGGACAGATTCTGCAAATGATACAAATATTGTGAAACTGCTTAAATGACTGTGCCTGTGATGACCTGTCCCTCATTCACTCAGAAAAGGATTTGTCAGCCAACAGGAAAGAGTGCCCCCTTCTGTCTACAAATGTAAATAACCGAAATGTGCTGTTTCCCTCGCTGGAATAAATGGAATAAATGCTGGTGACAAAGATAAAGCACTAAATAAGGACACTGTGGCAGGAATATTGAATCCTTGTCGAAAAGCCTAATACGTTTATAATTTCATTTTCATTTAATTTAATTTCATTAATGGCGACACAGTTGCCCCCTAGCTAGCAATGACCGTTGCCTGCATGTCCCTGGCTCTAACATGCCATTCAGCGAAAAAAACTAAACCCTCATTCTTCTCTGCTGGCACCCTTCGGCTCCGAGCTGCTCGATCCTTGCAAAGAAACCAGTGACTCATCAGCTCCACCTACACTCCTCAATGCTTTGTGTGTTCGCATTCTCCCGCCAAAGGATAATCTGGGAATTGTGGGTAAATAGTATTCAGTAACATGTTTTATTACATAAGAACTTGGCGATGTCGCGCCAGCTTACGTCGGTCACTCCTGTCTTTCTGCTCTAGCACCGCGCCCCACCCTCCTCACTCCCGTTAATCCGTAATCTGCCACCAGCACAAAGAACTTCCTGCTTCATTCTCCTCTCCTCGGCCTCTCCAGGACTCTGAATCTCTAACGAGCACAGGATCCCAGAAATTGCTATTAATGTTTTCTATGTGGCTTAAAAAGCATGAACGTGGACCGGAACATTTCAGGTCCCCCCCATCGAGTGAAAATGTAGCTTACATTTACTGTAGGAAAGGAAAGAGCTGTTGGAAGAGAAATAGAAAAAACGTAAACTAAAAAATATCGGTGGCATGTCATGTGACGCTGGCATTTGTACAATTTGGCCCGATGGGATAATTCATAAATCTGATAAAGTACAGAAGCAGCACACAGCTGGTCGTGTGTAAACCGCCATGTTCCTCCTGTGTTTGTCCTTGTTTTTAATGACAGTGATTTTCTATTTTCACAAATTACAAGCACGTAGGAATTCAGATACAGTATCACAACACCCCATCTTAAGGTCAGATGTTTTTCCGGCACGGCTGGGATTTGAAGCTTTGCTCAAAGTGCCCAACAATGATATCAGTACTTTACTGGCCATGAGACTCAAACCAACAACCTTCCAGACACGAGCAAAGATTCCTAACCCACAGAGCCACACATGGGCACGCTATTCCATCTAACAAAGTGAGAACAATAAATCCTGCAATCCTGCTTTTTAAAATTTTTTTATTCCTATCTTTTGTCGTTTCCTAAAATAAACTTGTGCGGCTGGCTGGTAAGTGGCTGTTCAGTTTGGAGAGGAATGCGTGTGACCATAAAATGCAGCAGGCCAGTCCCATAAAGCACCCCCCCCAGGGCGTGTCCGTGTGGGGAGCTGTGGGTTATTGGTTACCATATCCTTCTCAATCGGCATACTGCCCTTTTAGGCCCCCGGATGGACGTCCACGGTGCATCTCCTGCTGTGAAGGCTGCAGCTCACCCTTACAGCAGCTTGACCCTGATTCAAGGCAGGGAATAACCCAGGATGGGTATTATTTCCTACACTGCTTTACCCTATACGGGGGCGGGGTACATAGCCTACTGTATTCTAGAACCAACCAAAAGGAAGCGCCAACCTGTGGCATCTCAATGACGAAATTATAAAACACGCACACCATATACATCTACAGTTTGGCAGCTCCAGTGGAATCGAACCCTGGTCTCTGTAGGTGTGACGTGCTAACCATCGCACCACCTTGCTGCCCTCCCACCACCTATCGCACAAAAACACTTTTGTTCGCACAGACACTCGCCAATCCAGAAAACAAGCACATACGCCGCCAGTCTACCCACGGCGTCCATGCCATTACACGTCGTTCATCCCATCCCACCCACAGACGCCTAAACCTTGCGGGTGGATGTGCTGCCATTTGGCACAGCTTTCCAGAACTGAAACAATCCTGCCCACTTCCTGTTCTGTACATTGGGGACGATGCTGAATCATCTCTTCCCACCCACGATACAGTCTGTCAAGAAACCTCAAAAAAAAAAAAAAAAACACACCGAAAATTAATCAATTAAAAGCAGTGCTTCCCACCATAAGGATAAACCTTGTGCTTTAAACTAAGTAATCTAACAAGGCCTATGTCTGTTTGACAGACTGAATATCACACCTCAGTATATATCAAATCAACAAAAATGTTGTCACATTTTTCACTTCATCTCTGACATTCCATCTCTGGGGAGCCTGGGAAACTGAGGTATCGTAGCGGGCACTGCCCATAAGGTTGGGGCGCTGCCTCACTGAAGCGACCAGCAGGCTAATAAAAGTGCTAATCCCCTAGCGGCGGATCAGCATAACATAATCCTTCATGGTGATTCCTCAGCAACTCATTTACGCAACACCCACGTCAGATCCAATGCCAAATTCCTCCTCCTAAAAACAAAGGCATCACCATGAAATCGCCATGATGAAATTATAAAATGCCGCTGTCTTTTAATTAAAATGTCAATAACACCAGGCTTGGAAGAAAAAGAATCCCAATGAGGTAACAGCAACGGTGCCCGTGAAACTCAAGATTCGCACCACAAAAGCTTTTACAAAACTGCATATGCGGATCTGTAACCCTTACAGTGTTTCATCAAAGTGCTGTAATAACACCCGCAGATCTTCTGTAAGTCCTGTGACCCAGACGCTTACCCAGAATGCAACTTCACAATGGCATTTCCATATGCCCTCTATGGCCGAGCAGTGTGTCACAGCCCTGGCGTGGCTTAGTCTGACCCACTGTGCCAGACAGACAATTACGGTAATGATGTCAAGCGGGTCACAGCAGTAGTGCTAATCCTAACCCTTTGTCGCAGCCTTGGCAGGTCAATCCGAATGTTTCACACAAACACGGTGTGTCCAAGGATCAACAGGATAGTCCCATTTCATTTTCTCTCACCTCCAAAGCAGCACAGAATAATTAGCTGTGCCAAGATTTTCCCTGGCAAGAGAAAAAAATGCCTTTTCAGAATAAATGCATTGATGGTATCAATGGAAAGGTTTTTTATTGTTCAAAGAACCGTCATGTTAATAATGGAGAAACTAGGAACTATAGAAAGGGAATATACAATAACATAACCAATGGAAACAGATATAGCTCTTATGTATGTAGGCAGTTTATGTAACCTTATATAACCCAAAGAGTACAGAAAACTGGGCTAACTTTCACCCACCCCTCCAATGCCCCCATCGTCAGAATCTACCACCGTAATTACAGTATTACGGGGAAATTGTGTTTCCTAAATGATGGGTTCAGTGCTCCCCAACTGCATATGTGACTACTCCTCAACCACAAATATCAAGGTATGCCTGACTGTTTGATACAGTATATACAGTAAACCCCCTGCAATGTCTTTTTGATAACAATCATGATTTTTTTTTTCCCCCATCCTAAAATGCATCACATTGGGAAAAACAATGTTAACATCATTTTAACATGCATTTGTTCCAGAGTTACCAGCGCAGATAGATACACCAGTCATTAAACGAGAACTAAGTGATAACATGAGGAAGCTTGAATGAGGAAGGAGACCATCTTAGATGGGTTATGGTACCAGACATAATGATGCACATAGGTAGTCACGACAAGCGGCTTGAATGAGGAAGGAGACTGAGGAGAAGACATAATGATG
This sequence comes from Hippopotamyrus pictus, assembly GCA_026781145.1. Taxonomy (NCBI): domain Eukaryota; kingdom Metazoa; phylum Chordata; class Actinopteri; order Osteoglossiformes; family Mormyridae; genus Hippopotamyrus; species Hippopotamyrus pictus. Next base: position 21,481,550 of record JAODLC010000113.1, read on the forward strand.
CACATAGACATGAGAAACAGTGTGTGCTAGGAGGGTTATGCTACCAGACATGATGATGCACATAGATGCACTGGTAACACTTTACTTTGGGGACTCAAATAATGCAGTAGTACTCTTACTTAGTGTAAGGTATTAATTAACCAGAAATTAAGTGTTAGTTGCGCGCTGATCCCATGTTCGTTCATCATTAATTAATCAAGTTAATCAACTTGAAATATCAATAAACATCTGTCAGCAGACAGCTGCATAACTATATAGCATGCTGTAAAAAGACAGCACTGTAAAAGAACTCTGATTCAGCAATACAGCCACTGAACAGCACATTTTAAGTGAGATCCATGTAATTGTATAGCAGTTTGTAATTGAGACCTATAGGGATGTACTGCACTTAGTAATTGAGACAGGGAGCAGTAAGTAAAACACCCTTTAAGCGTTTGAAATTGTAATAAAGTAGAACAACTACTGTAGAAACACAACATAATCGCAATGCTGACCTTAGAGGGAAAAAAAACACTCCGTATAGTATTTACTTCCCTGGCTGAGCCTGAAATTAGAGCATCTGGTGCTCATTCCAGTTCACGACGCTTCCCTTAGCAACCGCCAATTACGAGTCAAAAACAGAAAACCAAGCGAACGGTGACACAACCAGGCGGGAATAAATAAAAGGAGGGGAGGTTCCCTCATTGCTCCCCCTCGAGCAGGAAGTGGATGAGAAACGTGTGAGGCAGCCCTTCCAGACGCGGCCCAGGGACTCTGCTTTCTGAATGGTGAAGTGGCCATCGATGGGTAGAGGAACCTCACACCGATGGGTACAGGAACCTCACTGAGCTGCCAGCCCCGGAAACATCTCTGCCGCTGGCTTCCCCATTAAGGAGCTCTGCTTAAAGAGGACAAAGGGCCGTGCACACGGGCCGCTAGAAACCTGGGGCTAGAGCTCAACGTGCTCAACGGTATCCCGCTGTCACTTCCATTGTCCTTCTTGCCTAGCCGAATGCATCCTGACTTCCAAAAACCCAACAATGGAGCTCTCTGTCAAACCCCACGTGTAGCTCTACACTGAGACCTGATTGAAAAACAAGCACGGACTACGGCGGCACTACATGAGAAAGGATATCCATGTCATGTCTGCTAGACCCCCATGCTGATATAACAGAGGACTCGGATGTAAAACAAAGCCTGACCATGTTACTCAGGCTACTGTCTGAGGGCATCTGGCAGGACTACGGACGTGGAGGACCTTACCATGTGGTAGTTGACTATTTCCTGAAGACTCTCTCCAAATTTCTCCAAACACTCCTGCAACACAGACAGCATGGTACCATAAGCATACTGCACTCTCACCAATCAATCAACAGCTTTTTAAATGACAAAACATGGATACACATGTTCAGTTTTCATTGCCACTTTACTTCACAGAAGAGGTAGATATGAAAGCATGGTCCCATTGCACATAGGTCAATTTATGACTTGTCTGTATACTCGTTTTTGTCTTGTCTTGTATCGCACTGCTGTTTGTCCTGCACTGTCTTGTCTTATATCGCACTGCTGTTTGTCCTGCACTGTCTTGTCTTGTATTGCACTGCTGTTTGGCCATCCCTATAACTCCCTTCCCTGCAGGTGTAGCATAAGAATAATACTGTGTTCATCAAAACACAAAACAATACAACTTGCAACTTGAGAACAGAATCCATTTTTTAAGTGTTATGGTTATTAGAATAACATTTGTTTTCTTTTATGTAATATTTCAGTGGGATTCATTTCGGTCCCTGTTCCCTGCTGTATGTAGCGCACATCAGCATTAAAGCCTACTTTAATGCACAATGGGTCACAAGGAAGACAGAAGACCTCAGAGGAATGTTTTCCTTCAGACAACTGGTGAACCTAAGAGGAAGCCAGGCTGCCCAGCCCTGCATTCCACTTGCATGGAATATTCTTGCATGTGGTTTCTTGCATACGGAGCCACAGGGCTGGGCTGCAGCGCCAAGATGCGGCGAGTCTCCAGGCCTGATTATTGTTGACTAATCCATTTGTAATTGGGATTTTGCACTGACTCAGGTTGAAAGATTTTGAAAACAGGAAACCAGCACTGCAAGCTAAAGTTATTTCATGCTCATTTCAGCTCAACGACTAGTGCTTTTAATTGATTCATGAGGTATGGCAATGATGTGATATCCTAAGCCAGTAGATAAAACAGACAAAATCTAATAAGGAGATAATCAGTCTCCAACTATAGTAAAATATTATAAAATTTAGAGTTTGTAGGATTTTACTATTGCTTATGGTCCACATGCCAAAGCAATCAGGTAGTGTAATTTTAACGAGTAAAGATTATTCTGTGATGTAACTGAGTTTGATGGGCTCAAGGGTTACCTGATCATCAGTCGACTGCACGTCTCTGGACTCTCTGCATAAAACAGCTGGTTGTACACAGAGTTGGGTAATTCAGGTCCAGAGAGTAAATGTCCAGACCAAGACCTCGTTTCAACCAACCAGTTGAGCATAAAGGGTCACGATCACAGAGTACTCAGCTGGTTGGTGGAAACTAAACCCTGGTCTGGACTTTTACTCTCTGGACCTGAAATACCCAACTCTGGTTGTACAGTTGATCAGGACAAAGACCTCTACACCTACATCCACAATTCGATTTTAAGACAGAAGTTGCTGAAACACTCACTGAGATCATCTCGTCTTTTTTGCATTGCTGGGAAAGGTCCCGGATCCCGTTGACGAACAGCTTGTTGGCGCTGACATAGGCCTTCCCGGCCTCGATCATACCGCTGCATAGCTTCACTAGCTGCAGGGAGGCAACAAGAAGAGCAGGAAAGGAAGAGAAAAAAGGAGAGAAACCCATTTTCATTAAAAGAATTTTGTCACAGAACCAACTTCCAATTAAGGTTCTATCAACTTGGCAACCTAGAATCCGCCTCGCTTGTATGTAGCATTGCATGTAAATGTCAATTTTTTTACGCATTAGAGAATTTCATATTCATAGACTGGAAATACTGTACTTGATTTGAAATCACCCAAGTTGACCTGAATAATATTTTTTGCATCTTTTATGAGAAACATTTCAGGATACATGACAACACTAAATCTAATGTCAAAGGGAAAATATGATTTCCTAGGCTTTGGTATTTTTGATGGTTCAGTGGGTAGAAATGTTGCTTCACACCTCCAGTGATGGTGGTTCAAATCCCACCACTGGCCCATGTTTGCATGGGCTTTGCATGTTCTGTACAGGTACTCCGTCTTCCTCCAGCAGTTCAAAGACGCGCTGTTAGGCTATTCGGTGCCTCTAAAAATCCTACAAAGTGTGATTGTGTGTATATATGTGGCCGGTGATGGACTAGAATCCCATCCTTGAGCCTTGACATAAGCTCCACCCCTCCCCCATCCTGACCAGTGGCCTATACTACAAAGTGGGGTTACTGGTTTATTGGGGTAACTTGTCAGATTTAAGGTACCACAGTTTAAATGGACTTCATATTCGTTCACTTACATTTTGCCCAG
>JAODLC010000113.1:21487018-21508989 GCA_026781145.1 Hippopotamyrus pictus
ACAGGACGACATCGTCTGCAAAAAGCAGCGAGGCAATCCTGAGGCCACCAAACTGGACACCCTCAACACCCTGGCTGTGCCTAGGAATCCTGTCCATAAATATTATAAACAGGACCAATGACAAAGGGCAGCCCTGGCGGAGCCCAACCCGCACTGGGAACATGTCCGACTTCTAACCAGCAATGCGGACCAAGCTTCTGCTCCGTTCATACAGGGACCGAATCGGCCACAACAGTAGACGATTAAGGTAGTTAAGCAACTACCTTAAAATATAAAACCACTTTTATAATTTAGAGGGTGAGCCAAAAACTGCCAGCGCTGTGGCCATGTCTCCTACGCCCCCAGCATCGACGTCCATGGGACGCTGTTTTTTGGGCTAAATCCGGTCAGCCATCATGGCTTTTATTTAGACCAAAAATAGTCACTGAAAATTGTGCTGTGTTTAGTCCATCTGATTTGGTCCAAATTTAGTTCAAGATGGATGTCTATTTTGGACCACATATAATACAGCAATGAAACTAGCCCTAATACAGTCATGAAAATAAGCTCACATTGCAGCAAGTGAGGAACATCTCAGTGTAAACATGCAGTTTCACAACTTCTGTTGTGACCATACATCAGGATTTCGGACAGTCTCCTTTTCCAGCCCCCATCAGCCAAGCTATCGCTTGTCCTTTTTGCCCTTTTCTCCTCTTTTGACATCTGCTACACGCAACAGCGACCGGCGCCCATAAGTAATAACAATGATAAAATGACAATGACAGCAATGCTAATATCATGCATCCTGTAAGCTCTGTTGCATTTAGAGTGACGGCTTTTCAACGACCTGAAAAAGACGGCCTTTCACTTGTCAACCAAATCGCAATGTTGTGACGTCTGGCCAAGCCGTCTTTTCAGTGCCTTTTCAATGTCTTTTCAACTACTTTTTTCTGGGTGGGTAAAACCAGATCTGACTCTTGTTCTTACACAGCTGTTCTGTTGGCCCAGTTTTCACTAACTAATTCCATAACATCCCTGGAACTACTGTTTCCCCCTCCCCCACCGCATGGGAGATGGGTGCCGTTCTGCCCATATGCTTTCTAAAGCACAGGAAGGTGGGAGGCTTTATGGGGTCGCATATTAAGGAAATTAAGAAGCAGCCAACATATCACACTTTGTTTGTAATAGCTGCCATTTGTGAGCCGTCTTCACTTTAGCTACAGCTCCAGCTCTGAACAAGGGAGCTATCTACAGATGCACCAGAAAGGTTCTAAACAAGCTTGTTTCACTCAATTATTCTTCTGCTGCATAATGATTAACAATCAAATGGCTGTCCATTCCACTGAGGAGCAAAGGAACAAAGAGCAGTAACTGTGACAAGAATATCCCTCTTTTTCTTAAATGCACACAGATAATAACCTATGTTTGTACCAATTGCCATGATCGGGTCTGTTAGCCCATTCGACATTCTGCTCTTCCTCACCATCAGCTACCACAAGATCAAGGCTTATTTCAAACCAGAGTGAAAGGTTTGAGATTCACAAATTGGGCTGAAAGAAGTAAAAGAGAATCAGCTTGAGGAATGATAAATGTAAATTGGTGTGGGAAAAAGATGAATGAATGGAACACCATCTAAATGGATTTCACTATCCTGATGTCCCTTGACTGCCTTTCTGCCATTAGTGGTTGAGAATTCCTCAGCGATTTGGGGTGGGGGGGGGGGCTTAGGGTGGGTGGCTTTGACAGAAAGTCTCCACACAGCAGCTCATTGCTGCTTCTAATTACCCAGCCCAGACATCTGAATTATGGGGAATTTCAGTTTAGGAAAAGGACCAAATTCTTAACTGCTATGTACCCTCCCAACCCCAACACAATTACAATGGTTCTGATATCGGTAATTAATCCTGTAAAGTAATCTAATTCTGAGTAATTTAGCGTGCTGGGTGCTACCAGAGGTGTAACTCTTTGTTGCCGCGTTTCTTCACACTAACGCAGGGAGAATATGTGTGTGATAGCGGGATGTGATCATTAATATGTGCCATGCTAACTGTTCAAAAGCCAGAGAAGTTTGGTAAACCTCTTTGGGAGTGGGTTCACCATTCCATCCATCTTCCAACCACTTCTCCTGGTCAGGGTCAGGGGGGGACTGGAGCTTATCCCAAGATACATAGAGCTCAAGGTTGCGGCAAACCCCAGTCAGGTTGCCAGTCCATCAGTGGGCATATGCAGACACACTATGGGCAAATTAAATACACCGCTAAGCCTAAATGCATTTCTTTGGACGGCACCAGGAAAACAGAGTAGCCAGAGGGATCCTACATCTGTTTTGAAGGGGGAGAACTTGAAGACTGCCTACGCACGGAGCAGAATTAGGACGCAAACCCTTAATCCTGGAGGCGTGATGCAACATTGCCACCTACCCCTCCAGAGTCACCAAGGCATGAGTTTACCATTGGTACAATCAATCAGAACAATAACAGCACAAGCGTTATCCAGCCAGATAAGTGGATATCTTTCTAGGGAACATCTTACAGTCTCAAACTGAGACCGAAAAGTAAAAGACTGGGTCTCTACCGGTTTATTCTCAGGAACCACATTTTTGCTAAGTCACAACCCAACTATCAAAATAGTGCATAATAGTAAGTAGAATATCAGATATCCCACCTTAGGCATGCTGATTTCAGGGAGGTGGGTGAGGGAGGAACTCCCCCCACAAAATCAATGAGTGGGGCAGGGAGGGGGGCAATTTGCTAGTGGACATTTGCCCTTGCGGGGGCCAGGAGTGCTGGCGGGGTAGAAAGACGGGGGAGTGTTCTGCTGTAAAATGATGACGGTCTTGCAACCCAACAGTTGAGAAGTGGTGCATTATGTTGATAAAAGCTATGGTGAGAGTAGCAGGGCATCCTCACGGTGAAAACGTACCTTATCTAGCTTCGCTTCAATTTCCACCACCTCCGTCTCGACCTCGTCGATATTTGCCCTGTAATGACACAAAGATTTATAAAGATTAGTAAGACATACAAACACACTGACAAAATGTATGTTTTATGGAATAAAAAGAGATGCACAAAGAGCGAAGAATATAATCCCTATCAGGGAAGTTTCTAGCTACTGAAAAGATCAGGGGCTAAGGCAAGTTTACCTGGGGCTTGACTTTTTTTGTTTTGGAAGTAAGATTGGCATTGGGGCTAAAATAGCCCGAGTGATCGACCCTAAGGGCGCCCATGATCCATATTATTGACTGCATCCATGAATGCATATGAGAATAATAAAGAACAAGCAGGGTGCATCATGCAATTTTTTTAAAATAAGAAACCTTAGGAAGCCTCACGACGTGAATGGGACTCTGAGTGTCTAAAACAGGGGTAGGAAACCCTGCCAGTATGGAGCAGCCTGAGATCATCATCAGTTCATCAGAGACCAGGTAGGATAGAAAACTTGCTGGGTACTGCTACTGTGGGATCAGGGTTGTCCATCCCCGGTCTAATATTTCCATTAACGTGATTTTAAATACTAACATTTAGGTTGTAATTTAAAGTCAGTGGATATAATTTCCCGTGTCCTTGGAGAGAGGGGATGACAGCGAAATCCTGGGGGTGAACCGTGGGGCTTGGACGCAGAAGCAGCCGCTCCGCAGCCGAGTCAGGCAACTAGTCATTTTTGTGGAAAAGATCATCAGTGGGGCCACATTCCGCGCAGATGCTCAGGAACCCTCTCCGGGGCCGTCTCCGGAAGGCGTGGGTGGGACGGCTCCGTCTAGACGAATCGCGAGCTCTGCTGACCGGCCCCGCTCGCCGCTCCCGACGTCCGGACAGTGACCCGCGTCTCCCCATGGGATCCCGGCACATATTCGCACAAACCGCTGTGAGCTTTGGCAGAGGCAAATAGCTCTGGAATGTCAGCTGTGCGACATCTACCTTACAGCCTATGCGTGTGATATTAAACAGCCCGTCCGGGGTTTAATAGGACGGGGATCTTTCAGTTCCTAAGCCACGTCTTTCCGGTGGCCCGTGCCCTTCCGTGTGAGCAGACCTCTATTCAACATGTGGTTTCGATAGATAATCACTCATCAGGACACATTCCATGCAAATACTTCCATAGTGAATTTCCACAATCTTTCCCACCAATCAGGCAATTAAGTATCTCTTTGTCTGTCTTAACGTTCATACCTTAAAAGTTGTTTATATTATGTTTATATATCTTGGTATATATATTCTATTGTTGATTTCTCATTCTCACTATGGCCAATGAGAACAATATTTCACAAATTTCACATATTTTACATTTTGCATGACTCCATACACATCTCTGAAACTGATACTTTGACTTTGGACATTTCAAAGACTGAAAATACACTGAGTAGAGAACAGAGTGGGCATTTTTCATGTGGAAGGTCCTTTGTCATACCGTGGCAGCCAGCATATGATTCCTTGTTATTTGTGTATACAAAGGTAGACAGCTGGTCTTACGCTCGTGCCCCAGTAAGTGGGGCTGTCTTCCTGCAGCTGGAGGAGTGTGGTGGGAGGGATGAGAGGGGGCTTTTTCTCCACCCTTGTCTCCTGCGCACACGCGTCAGTCCCATCATGACCGAGTGAAGCGTGAAATGTGTTCCGGTGCACCCGTGAAAGGACCTAAAAGACTAGATTAGCTGAAAAAATGCAAATTTAAGAACAATAACTGAGTCTAATAATGGCACATGTGGTGCAGACCTGTGTGGTCCATGTTTGCTCATCCTAGCCACAGCCCACGGTTATTCTGAGCCCGAACGGATCATAGGAAGTCAGTCCTGTTGCAATCACCTCAGAAAAATGAACGGTAAGCCCACAGATCCCCCTCTATTTAAAAGGCAAATCCAAACACATGATTCACAAAGCTGCCATCTTACAGCCTTCGATTTCTCCATTCTACCCACGGTGACGTGCTTGTCCTGTTTCCTCCAGGAGAGACTTAAATGTCACCTTCTTATATTTAGCCACGCGCTTGCAAGATATTGAAGTCACACATGCTTCGCATCCCATGGCTATACCAACCCCCCCACCCCGCCTTACAGGGGGAAGAGAGAAAAGGAGAAACAGTAAACATGCTTCTTCCAGCAGATGGCCAGGAATGGCGAAAGATTCGCAAGGATAAACCAGGACATTCTACCGCCAGGAGGAACAAAGCTGTCTCCGTGTTTGCGTGCCGGCTTTGGCCGTGGGACGGGACTCGAGGGCCGGCCTCACATGGGTGACCTCCACCAGAGACAGAAAGCAGTGAGGCATGCCTGCTGGAGTCAGTCCCATCCCAGCCTTCCTCAGACTGCCAGCTGTCCAACAGCTGCAACGTGAAGGGGGGGGCCTAGCTCAGGGGACAGCCACTCCCCACGGGCCTTGGCTCCCCCCCCCTTGTTCGGTCACCACCCATTGCTTTTCAATAAGGCACACGTCCGCCTGCGGGTACATCACCATGACAACCTCCCACTTCAAGCTCCAGCGACCAGAGTGGGAAATCGACACCCCCTTGCTATGAACATTGGTACAAGCCACCTAACGCATCCTGATCAGCCTTGACTACAAGCAGCCCATAATTTATTTTCTAATTTTACATGAAATGTGAATAGGGTGGGTAAAATATCAAGTACATAATAATGAGTCGGGCCACCTTTGCTTTCAATCCTTATCATTTCAGCAGACAATTCTGAACTGACTGCAGAGAAGTGTTGGACCATCCATTTGAGAGAAAGCCTTCATTTCCCTGTGAGATAAGGGGGTACAAATCTACATCACATGCTGTACTCCAGAAATTCCCATAAAGTTTAAATGATGTGTAGATCTGGTAGTTGAGGAGGCCGTGGAAGGTGTTTGACTTCATCCTGGGGTTTAGAAAACCGCTCTTGAATTTCACGTAGATGTTATCATATGAGGGAACAGTGTATGTAACATTGGGTGCACCTAGTTCTGTGAAATGGCCTTGCCCGTTTCATGACCACGCAATCACCAGACTCCCATGAGATGACTACTTACACCATTACGGATCCCCATTAGATGTTTTTGTCAATTTGCTTAAGTGGTTGCCAACCGGCAGCCCTGCCGTAATTGTCAGCTTTGTGAAGCTCTCAGTTTCTATTGAGACTGGATCACAGTTGCTGAACACGGTCATTTTTAAAGCTGTTTAGTTTTCCCGTGGTTAAATATTTCTCCCTTTTGGCTTGAGCTTGCAGCCACCGTTACCCTTTCAAGGCAGTGGTTCATTTTCGGCATACGTAAATCAACACATGAAGAAATTGTGCAGTCTTGTGTCTGGTGCACCTGCAGTTCTTATTGGCCTCTTCAACCCGTGAAAACCGATAGATAGATAAACATATATAACTGTACATCCATGACTGTCTATCTATCCTCTACAATGACTAGAATTCACTCCACCTGTCCAACTTTTCATCTTACACAAATGAAAGACATTCATTACTGGATTCGTCATCGTCCTCTGAAGCATGCAACTGAGCAAAAAAGTCACATGGTGGGGAACGACTGGAGTGTGTGGGCTGCTTGGCCCGGCTAACTGCTGACACAGTGTCTCCAGGGGAAGGGAGAGGTGGGGGTTACCGTGCCAGCTCCTCAGGATCTGGAACTCTCCGGGTCTTTTTAATAGGAAACACAAGGCTTAGCGTGCAGCCCGCCCGACAATGAGCGTGGTGTTTACTGCCGCCTACCCCAGCACACCAAGTGCCCCTCATACAAAACAGCGACTGGATACTTCTTAAGTTATAAAAGGAAAAACACATTCTCCTTCGTTCCAGTTGACTGTGTCAGTGGAGGATTCCAGTCTACTGATAAACACCGTCTGCTGATTACAAGAACATATCACTGGCACGTGATGCATCTTCCTTGTTCTGTCATTAAAGCTTAAGGTGAAGATTGCTACCTTTTATGTCCGTGTTAATGGAAGGGCTGAGAGGCTGTGAGATCAAACACCTAAGTTCCTGGCTAAGGACAGGGAATAATTACACGCTACCCTTGTGAAACGCATAGTCGGCCGGGAGATGCTGGTACCACACCCTGGGTGAATGGCAGACAGCTGAGCTCAAAGGCAGATATGCGTTTACTTAAACCCCATCCTGCTCCGATCCCCTTGCAGGGCTGGGTGGTGCACATGGACAAAGAGCAGGTGTGGCTAAGCCTGGTTCCGTATTGACCTCTAAATAATGGGAACAACACAAGCAGCTGAGGCTCGTGTCGACTGTCAACACGGAGCGACCGCATGACATGGGGTTCAGCCGCGAAACATCCGGCTGAGCATTTCTCCGAGGTTTCTCAAAACACGAGCGCGCAGACAATAAGGGCGCAAAAGAATCACCGAAATGCTTCATGGCTTTGCTATCTCAAACATATCCCAAGCAAAATAACCCAAGAATCTGTGACTGCTATCGGGTATGTCACTCTTTAATGACAGCCCTTATCAGGGTTCCAATCAGGCACTGTCATACGGGAGATAGTTTGAGATTGATGAGACCGAGGGCTGCACAGAAACGTTCGGATAGCTGCAGGGGGGACCATATTTTACCGTGGGAAAAACGTGGTTCATCATGACACAACGTAGAACCACAGCACACGGAGACTGAGAAATGAATCAAAGTGATTTTACTGGCACTCTCAGAACCGTAACGAATCAGTGGGCAGCGAGGAGGGGGGGGGGGGGGGGGGGGGGGGGTGTGAGTTGAAAGTATATTTAGTTGTGAAATAATTGCCAGTATTGGAAGGTGTACAGAAAGTAACAATGTTCCGAATAGTTATGAAACTTCTGCAATATGTTAATAAAACTTAACTACTGCTCATTTGCTTTCAGTTAGCGTTACACACAATGTAAACAGGTTAAATGTAAATAACAGTCTGTTGAGTATATAAGCTACATGCACCATTGCTTCCCATATCTCCCCTAATAAACAAGCAAACATGCTTTATATTCTTTATAAAATCAGTTCATCTTCAGTATTGGGGCTGCTAACCCAAACCTTTCCCTTCCCTGAATCATGCAGCTCCTGTGTTCCATACACTCAATAAACATAACAGCTATAAGCAACCGTCTGCTGCTACTAAGCCTGAATCAGTTGTATATTCTGTTGCATGTCCGTTACTTATCCTTCATATTTACTGGACGTCATGGAGTGGCAGTGGGGGTGGGGCGGAGGGGCGGAAGAGAACATTTCCTCTGAATATTGATTGCTGTGGCCTCCTAACTGAGCGTCCTTGTATGGGTGGCTGAGGGAGCAGTGATCTCCAGCGAGTGGCGGCTGACTGGTTCTGGAGGCTTGCCCTCTCCCTGACTCAGCTGCCTCGTTTGAAGTTATTCTTAGAAGAGTATTGGGGGGGGTGGGGGTGCTTGTGGAACCTGAAAACAGCTCCAGGTCAGCTGACCAGCACTTGTGAAAACCTCCCGGTTTGAGCTATGTCTACCACAGGTGCTGTCATGGGGCCAACGTCTCGCCGTGGCGCCGAGGACCCTTGTGTCTGCCCACGCAGTGCTCAGGGAGTGTTTGGAAAGAAGGAAGACCGGAAGTTTCCCGGTGGAGACGCGTGACGGTGTCGCAATGGGGCTTTGCTGCCCCCAGAACCTGTCAGTGCAGTTCGTGAGCCACCAAAAGACAGCGTGTCCCGTTGCCAGGCAACAGCAACATGCGCAAACATGCTCATACCCGCAAAGGGCTGCTACAGAGCCGCTCCAGTTTCACCAATTACCGGGCGAGTTGGTCGTTGATTAAATTTTCCTTCCATACTGGAATTTCACCAGCTTCCGTCATTGAAACGGGAATCAGTCTCACAACCAGTCATTCCTAGCTCTATCCCCACTAAGTGGGGGTGGAGATTTTTTTATGATGTATCACCCTGGGCGAGTCAAACCCCCCGCTTTCTATTACTATTGCTGCCTTTAGGAGCATGCTACCTGGCCTGAACTCTGACAAGAGCTGTCATATGATTTACCATTAAGTGCCTGGATTATTTCTGCTCCTTTTTAAAAGTCCAAAATTCTTGTTTGAAGGATACTATCCCCTGTTCTGTGTACTAGGTTTCCACTGCTAATGTTGAGTTTCCACTGTGTTTCATATTTCCAGTCTGTTTCCATTTTACTGCAGCTTCATTTTTTAAAATTCAAATATAGATTGTATTATGTATCAAATTTGAGACAGGATTCAGAGGAACATTTCCTCTTTTGACTACTTAGATTTAAATATTTTAAAAAAATCGCTGTGATATATCTTTATACTGTATGTAAAATTTCATTTTATTTACACACTATGTACAAATTATCTAGGATAATCTAGGATTAGGGTTAGGGGCATCCTGATCCACTTTTTTGGCACCTTGATCTAATCCATTCTATAGTTAGGCTATATCTGCTAATTCCGAGTCACAATCCAGTCTTTTAATATATATTTAAATATGCATACACATACAGTAGGCATTGGTGCATTCTTTGTCTGACTGGCGATTTTGCGCAATTTTTCCTTATGATGTTTCTGGAATGTGGACACAGGAAATGAAATATAATCGGGCTTTGGTAGCCAATACCGATCAATTACAAAATACCTGGATCAGCCCTGATTCCGATCTTTGATATCAGCTCAGGACATCACTGCCAGAAGTCCGTTGCTTCTGGGAAACTATGACATATGTATAACGTATGCCACATTGGGAGCTATAAAAATGGCACAGATGTGTCTCATACAAACATCAAATTATAGACATTGCCTAGCCATAACCTTCCCTCCCCCATGAATATTTTGGTATGGAGGTGACGCACAAAGGCATGTTGCTAGCCCACATGCAGCTTAATTTGGCTTAGGGCACGGTGCAACACCACCCAAATGCCAAATGAATGCCTGTGCTGGGAGCTGAGGCCTTTTGAACTCTGGGAACTGGGGACCACGCCCTTCGAAGTTCACCATAAATGCCAGTGAATGCCAGGACAGGATGGCATGTACAAAGTAACGCAGTGTGGAGCAGATGACATGTAACTCAAGGGGCATACAACCAGCAAATATATTACGGCATTTTAGTCTCCGCTTTCCAATGTATTTTGTACTCGGGCTTTGTATGTGGCTTTGCGGGTTAGGACTCTGTGCCCAAGATCAGAAGGTTGCCAGTTTAAATCCCATAGCTGGCAAAGTGATGGTCTTCTCAACAGGACCCTTAATCCCAAATGCTCCAGGTCAGAGGCGGACATTTCAGGAATAAAGAGTCACAGTCACAGAGTACTCAACTGGTTGGTTGAAACAAAATCCTGGTTTGTATTTTTACTTTCTGCACCTGAAATGTCCGCCTTTGCTCCATGTGTATTTCACTTTGGACAATAGCTTCTGCCAAAGAAACGTACTGCAAACACAAAGCACTGGAGCCTGTTGGATATATTCATGCAACACTATAACCCTTTGCGCTTACACAGCAGACAGAAAAGTATTGTGTGACCACTCCTGACTGCATTGTTAATAGACTATCAATCCTTAAGATAAGTGTAATCAAGATTAACGTCATGCCTTAAATTCTCGGAAAATGATAAAGAGATGCCATTGTGGTGATAGCTGTGCCTTCACGTGTTCCACCACATCACAGACAAGAGAAAAACTGATAAATAAGAGCACAATGCAGTCAGTGTAAGGCCATCATTCATTAAGGCAAGCTTTCCGAAAACAGATTGAAAAAAAAGTCCCTCACATGGCTCTCTGGGCTATGGAACAGAAAGTGTCAGTAGTATCCTTCCACTTTGAGGTGGAAGGATATTCTGGGTGAATCCCGTCAGAAGCCGAAAGGGTAATTATAGCTAACAGCGAACAATCTCCCATGACTACTAGATGTTTTCCCTTCCGGGTGATGGCAATCCTATTGCAGATGCAAGAAAACCTCCCTGAAAAATGTGCATGCTTTGTATAGATGCACAAAGCCACAGCAGAGTTCAGTGTTTACTGTACAGGTGGGTGTGCTTTAGCCAGATTTGCGCAAATACCTTGTCAACCCTTCATGCCTTAGATCAGGAGTACTGAACTAGCACATCGAGAATGGAACACAGGTAAATTTGGACTGTGCGATCAATTGTATCCTCTCCCATCTGCAAAATCTACTGAGGAGATCTACCCCTCCGAATGGTGAAATCTACTGATCTACGGACTACCTTCTAGTCTGAGAATTTCAACCACTGGGAAAAATAATTCAGTATCCCTGCCCTAGACGCTCACATATGCTATCATATAGCCATCTATCGGTACATCACCTACGAGGCATTTTCGTCCAAACCCATAAGCACAGGTATCTATCTTAGCAGCCAAACGAATACACAACAATCTCCGTTTCCTGGCTGCCCGGATACTGCAGTTATCTGCCCTGTTCCCCCTTCCCCGTTGCTACGCACACAAATGGTTCTCCGTTCACTGAATCCCAAGTAGGCAACTCCATGGAAACGATTCACTGACCTCTGTTTCCCTGGCAACTGGCATAAGCGCTCACCAGTTGTCAAGCCCATCCTATTCCACTGTCTGACTAGGCACTGCTGACCAGAATGCTTATATTCAAATTCCCAAAAACACAGGAGACCTCTCCACATGCTGTTCGGCTGGTCAGTCAACAAGAGTTGCATTGAGGTGTGAACCATCACAGCAGGCTATTTAGACTTAGCCATGCCCGTCCATTAGTCCATGAAGAAGTATTGATTATATGGAGAAACGAACACTGAATTACAGGCAAAACTGCAGTGGCTCTGAATAAATAGTGGTTCAGGGGGTGGTAGAGCCAGCTCACTCCTCCAGGACTCGGTGTTCTAATCCCACCTCTGTGTGTGTAGTTAGCATTTTCACCCTGTGTTATGCGGTTCTTCTACAGGAGATTCGGCCTTCCCCCGCAGACCAAAAAGTCGCACTTGGTTGACTGGGTGTTTCTATATTGCTCATGGTGCATGTGTCCTGTGAAGGACTGGCATCCTGTCCAGGGTGTACCCCTACCTTGTGTCCTACGCTGTCTGGGATGAGTTCCTGCCCCCCCACCCCATAACCTTGTCCTGGCAGATAGAAGATGGATAGATGGATGGATGGATGAATGGATGGATTAATAATTGTTCTTCATTTGCACATAAATGTATTAATCAAGTTATTACTATACAGACAATTCATTACTATACTGCTTACCAACTCAGCTCCTGAGGATCCTCAGACAGTCTACATTTTTTCTCCCAGCACGCTTGTACCAGGTATTTGGTGCTCAAGTCTGATTGCTGGTTTGGCTCAGGTGTGCTGGAAGCTGGGAGGATGGAAAAATGTAGACTGTCTGGACGTTCTTGAGGACTAAGCTGACCACCGCTACATATTATCTTCTTGTATACCAGAGTGACATTCCGTTTGTTTTCCTAAATATCATCCGTGTCGTTGAAGTTAGACACCGATTTGAACATTGTGCCAGTTCCAGCTCATGGCAAAATCGAAGAGTCTCTTCATAGGGACTTGACATTACCGGGACACCTGCACTTCTGCGACCGCTGCACAGCGGTCTCCATTCACCTCATTCCCTCAGCTGCGCCTTACAAATGGATCACTGTTTCCAAGACCAGCTGAAAAGGCTAAACGGCACGCACTCACACACACAACTTGTGATGAATCAAATTCTGAAGTCCTTCCTTTCCAATTCTCCGTAATGGCCCACAAGAAGTGTGCCACGAATTCAAAGAGGGAAACCAGAGCTGGCACCTTGCAGAAAGTGATGTGATGATTGAGCCAGAGAGCCTTGCCAAACTTGACATTACTGACACAGAACCAGCTGGGGCTTCTTGCCTGGCATTCTTCTTCAGGGTCTGTAAGGCATGTACCTACCTTTAACCTCAGGCAGATAGTAACCTTGAGCACTAACCAACAACTTCTCAAATAGCCTGCCCAGTGTTCCCTTCCTACGGTGCGGCCTGGTACTTGTTTACGAGGCCTGCAGGATAGAGCTGGACTTATATCTGTTGCAAAGTGTCTCCAGACCTGGACATGTGATCACATCTCTGGAGGTGGAGGCTTAAAGAAAAACAGATTTTCTCTCCCTATCCTCCGCCGAATCATGTGAGGGATAGGAAGAGATGGAGATGGAGTGGGTTTCTTGTCTGGCTTGGCATAACATTCTCATCCCCCCAGACTGCTTGCTGATGTCTGTCCAAAATCAATACATCTCTGGAGGTATCTGGCGCTGCCCCTCTACTGGACATCACAGCCCCGAGCGCGTGCCTGCATCAACACTGTCTCTCCCCCTGTCTGTCTGACTCCAGAAGACCCTCCCCCCACACCCAGCTCACATCTGACTGGCCTATTACCCTGTATCTGTGGCATTTCCTCCGGGTCCTGCCTCAAAAAAGCAAAGAAAGAAAAAAATTAACAGATCCAAGCCGCTTAGAATCAGAGAGCTTTAGTGCTGAGATACCCAGAGAAAGCTTATCATCAGAATGCAGTCACTGAAACTGAAAATGGACCTAAAGCAAGCTAACAAGTGCCGAAGAAAAACAGCAATGGCCCAAGGCGAGGTTTATGATGTTTAAATTCTACGTGTCTAAATCCTAACCAGCCATAGCTGACTGCCATCAGATCAGAGGATATGGAAGTACAGCTATGAGGAAATTCTTCAAGATATAGGAACCTCTTTAAAAAAAAAAAAAAAAAAAAGTTTTGTAGCACAAGGAACTACTCTTAACGCACTTCTCTTGAAATGTCCGCGACGAACTGCTTCCCCTTTTTAAATCAAAACAGATTACCTCACTAACAGCTGGATGCTGGAGCCATGGTACGCTGGGCTGTTCTTTTGGGCCTCGACCAACTCGGATTGAGCATTTTCCTAAGAACGGCCCAGAGACAAAGCTCTCAAAGTTGCTTGTTTCAAAGCATTGCTTCCAAGTCCTGCGATCGGACACTTAAACCCCACAGAGTGAAAAATAACACTTTCATTAGTCAGGCCACATGTATCCTATCTACAGTGACGGGAACAGAGGGCTTTTTTCAGCCATAGCTTTCAAACCTAATAAACCATCCTTTTATTTTTTAACGCAGTGCCAGCATAGAGCCTGGTCCCAGTGCCTCCAAGGCGCTGCACCCAACACAAATGGTACAAAGCTTCCTGAATATGTACCTTTGTTTTATATTCTACACAGAACAACAGCCGAATTGAATTCCTAGAGTTTGTAAGGACAAAATAGGCATGCTATTTCTAACCCGAGACGTGGTTTTCTTTAGCAAACTGCCCCGTGGGCCACCAAACTACAACTGAGGGCAGATTTTTTTAGATCATAGTACCACCACCACTGAGGACACTGCATGGTCTGGGCGGAGCCTTCCGTGTTGGTCGAGATGTTATGAGACGTGCCTAAATTTGACCAGACGCAGACAAAACAACTCGTTATAGATTGTGGCGGGGGGGATGCTGTTAACTACACCCCAAACACGGCCACAGATAGCGTTGGCATGACCTTTTGACATGCCGAAATGCCTGGGCAGTTAAGTTGATGTTCTGGAAGCCGCACCCATGTACTGATGAAATTCTCCAGCAGCCCAAACAGCTTGATGGAGACTAGCAGAGCCAGGCTGAGATGGAGAAACCTCACATTACACCGCCAGCACCCCTGCTCTCATTGCGTGCGCATGGACTTTTAGCAGGAAGCCTATGGGAAGGATGCTGGCCAGGTCTATGTAGCCACGGTGACAACATCCTTCCTCGTTCTGGCCACTAGCAGGCTAAGCATCCTTGGGGGTCAAGCAACACGCGTCTACCAATCACAGCGGGAAACTGCCTGCCCTGCCCCCGAGTGTGAAGCTCAAGGGAGGAAGTGACAGCAGCAGCAACAGAAGAGCGACCGGATGCTTCCCACAAGGACGCAGTGTTTACAGGCTTTAAAAAGGGAAATTAACTGCTCAGTTATCATGTAGCATTCTTTCTCTGAGAACGGCCCTGGTTTGCCTCGGTTTATTTTGGCTTTGCTCGTGCTACATAATCTGTTAAAAAAGCCAGGGTATCTCCGCAGGAGTCGAAGTCCGACTCGGCCAAAAAAGAGCCCCGCGCTGCAGCGACTGTACAGACTCACTCAGAGGGCCTTAAAAGATTGACTAGTTGCCGTGACATGAAGGGAGACTGAGAAACGAGGCGGACTAAGATCGCAGGCTTCATAAAGCGCCGCACGTTAACTGTGCAGAGCAATGCTAACAAGAGACAGATGAGAAGAAGCAGAGCAGCAGCACTGCGGGGATATCAGCAGTGTAGGGACACTATTCTCAACTGGGGCTCTAAGAACCAAAAGCAACTGGCCACTTCAGGGGCAGGGCTGACTTCACCTGACCCCAGAGTTACCCCTGGAAATCACTGGACCCCTGCAGAGGGAAGAGCATCATATATCCTCAGCAGACTAAACTTCCCCCACAAGCGAAAGAACAGGCTAGGGACAGTGACACGATATTGCACGTCCACAGACTAGCAGGACATATCCCAAGGGGGGTGTGGCTGGATGAGGGTTCATGCAGAAACAGCCAAACAGAGCCAGGGATTTGCTATCGGAGGACCGATGCATCTATCCAGGACTCACAAACTACCCCTAGTCCCCTTACGTAAGACAAACCTGAGCTGCGGTTATATAACTCATGCTCGCCCACTAGGTCCTGGGTGAAACAAGCTGATATGAAAAAATAGAAATTGAGACGATGCTTTATTTTTGATTCTGCGGGGCTAAGGACCTTGCTCGAGGGCTCAACAGACATGTGACTATTCTGCTGTCCTTTCAATCACAGGCACAGGGGCTTAACCCACTGCGCAAACCCACCATAAGACTATTAAACAGCATTAAATCATTTGTTACGCTTACAAAAAAGTGCAGCATAAGCACTGGGGCTATCAAATGCAGCTCTCTGACTTTGGATGAGAGGCTTTGCGTACATATTTTTGGTTCTTCCAGTCAGCCACGTCCTCTGATTTTGTGTTACCCAAGTAATGACATTAACATTGCCGCTAACCCTTTACCCGCCCTAAAAAGAATGCAAACCATATGATAAACCAGCATCTGTGGGCTCCAAGTTTAGCAAACAACTGACATTACTGATTTATGGGAATCATTTCTTCATGTTTAAGTGGTCTTGCGTAGACCATTGATGTGTGCTGCTTAAAAATGGATGGTACAGAAAGCTCCAAGTGAAGGGGGTTAGACGCAGGAAGGCCGCAAACAACTGAAGCACAAAAAACACTTGTTTTGAGTTTTGAAGAGTGCTCCCTTGGCATGAAAGTGGCCCCTATTCGGTCCAAACATGAAAGACTGGGGCATCCTTCACAGATATACCAAGACTGGGACATCCTTCACAGATATACCAAAACTGGGACATCCTTCACAGATATACCAGGACTTTCCACAGGGACGTCTTTCACAGGGGTGTTCGCTTGGGCAAATGCTATCCTTTCACAAAGGTGTACATTTTTTAAGGTATTTATTCATTGAGATGCATTCTCCCTCCATCTTTATTCCTCAAATGTTTAAAATTGTAAAATACCATCCATCCATCTTCTGTAACTGCTTATCCCATTCAGTGTCACGGTGGGGTCCGGAGCCTATCCCGGAATCTATGGGCGCAAGGCAGCGAACAACTCAGGATGGGGTGCCAACCCATTGCAGGAAATTGTAAAATTACTTCTATAAAATATGCAAAAGTACAGCTTTTAATTTTCATGTCACATATGGTGTGCAGTTATGCATAAAGCAAGGCTTGTTCACTCAGCTACAAATTAATCTACGCAAAAAATAAATATAAATACCTTGGCTGAAGCTGAGGACCTTATAACATGATGTTATGTGAAAAAGAAAACTCTATCTATCCTTCCATTGTGTAACTGCTCATCCTGGTCAAAGTCACAGGGAAAGAAGCTCTAATGTGTCAAAATTTCCAAATGTCCATATTTGGATATTTTGGAAAATATGGAGAGGGCTGTTTATTAACGTTGACATTAGTGTAACACTGGAGAGGCTGAGCACTATAAACTAGGGACTGACATTTGGAACTGATCTTCCAAATTGGTGTGCGGTGCAGCAGGCTCACACGCTGTGCTTGTGCTCAAAAGGTCATCAGGTCAAATCCCGTGGTCAGCAGTGTGATGTCACCATCAGGCCCTGCAGCAAGACCCTTAACCTCAATTACTCTGGGGATCATCTGACCCTCCTTACTCAAATATACGTCAATTTGAATAAAGGCACCTGCTAAACAAAGCAAATGTAATGTATTAGGAATGGAGTACGTGTGGCTGGATACATTGTCAGGAGTGGTACAGACCCTAAGAAGTGACCTGCAGACCCATAATGGAGCCAATAAGTCCCCGAAAGGGTGGTCCAAATCCAAGTCAGTATCATGTCTTCGTTGGCATCTGCTGGCCACCATCTCACCCCCAGCAACCATGGGTTCGCCCTGACCACAGCAGAGGGACAGGATTGGGGGTCTCTTGAATCACTTTCCTACTTTTAAACTGGAAATTACATTTTATTGCAAATGTTGTTCAAGCAATATAATGTCCTTTGCTGTCACTCTTTTGTTTTCAGTGGCTCAAATGCGTGACTATTGTAATTCGAGGGATATGGATCCCTTTTATAAAACCATAAACAAAGTGTTCATAGTCTAGACACGTCACTCCTACAAAACTAGGGCTGACTAACAAAAGCCAAGAATGAATCCGGTGCAGGAAAGCATTGTGAGTGTCACTTAGCTTTATTTCCTCAGCACAAAGGTGCCGAAAACCCTAACTTACTGGTCTGAGATGACTAAGCAGTCCAAAAGACAACCTGGACTCTCTAAATCCAAATTCCTGCTCCTCCAAGCTAACAATTTGAAGTAAGATTTCATTGTATGAAAGAAAAACTTCAGGAAAGCAAAGACTGTTTTCTCTGTCAAGAGTATAGCCCATCTCTATTATAAACAGATTCTAGGCTCCTGAAAATGGCTTTACCAACTGAACTCAAAGTAGAATTTATGACTAAGCAACTTGACAACCACACCAAATCAGCAAAACACCCCTAATGGGTTTGACATAACTCTGCCATATCAAGAGGACTGGCAGCCGAACGCCACGTTTGAATATGTGTGGATGGATTTTCCATTCACCAATGTCACTATTATAAACAAAAAAACACAATCTATACCTTCAATAAGCAAATCATTCAAGTTTCCTTGATACACTCATAAGCAAAAGGTCTTTTGATTCTCAGTTTCAGAGTAGCTCGGAAACATCACGGCTCTATGCTTGGACGTGGCAGACTCTGCTGTTCCTCCGCAATGGAGGTAGACCAAGGGAAACCTTGCATGAGTCAATATTACCCGCTGTGTCAACTAATTGTGGGTTTTCTTTGAAAAGGACAACAGTAAAGTCAGGGAAATTAAACCTGGACAGTACCTTGCTAGGTCACACACAGGTGGAGGTAGGACCGGAGCCTAATAGGGTTTGTGCTGGAGACTTCAAAGTGTCCTATAGCAGGTTGAAAGCCAAAGATCACTATGACGGTGTAGGACAGGAATGTTCAAACAAAAAACATTTCACTCGATGCATTGCTCAATAAAATGCAAAAGCAATGGTCAGATTTTACACATGCATCCTAATCTTCTGTTAGTGCAGTTTGGTTAATGGGAGGATAACTTGCAACGACAGATGCCCAATTAGAACTCAATCATGGCCTCATTTGCCAGGGTTTGTCTGAGTCAATGATTGCTTGATTAAGGATCTATAATTTGTCTTCAGATAGCAGAAAAAACACTATAGAAACAACTTCACTACAATTTGTATTATTTTTTTCCAATTAGGCAATCTACAGAACTCAGTTAATCCCGGTTTTGGTCGTTTTGTTCAAAGATATATGGATGAGAGACTAATTCCCATGGACTCTATGTAGTCCACTTCCCAGGGCAGTACGTGTCTTTGTTAAACAACAAGCCAGATGAGTGCACATGGCCCCAGTACCTACTGGGACGTGACCATTAGGCTGCAGCCCCAGGGGAAATGGACATACTGGCCACACATTATTCACCACAACAAAAGCCGGAATGGGATGGGAAGCGATGATACTTGGCATGATTTGACTGTTTCAGACCATACCCTTCAGTTCCCTTCTCCATTACCTCTGGACAAAAAGCGAGGAAGACTGAGCCATTTTTGGTTACCTCGTGCTTTTCACCTGACAACAGCAACACATCAGAAGTGACATGGGGAAAGTGGCAGATAGTACTGGGACTTCATGGGACTGAATGAATTAATGAAACACTACATCATAGAGCGGTTTGATTGAGATATTTGGGAAACAAAAAAACCTGTTTGGTACAAACGTTCGGCCTAAGCAAAAACAGATACACTGATAGTGTCACAAGTAATGTTTAATTTTTGTTTGCTTATTTACAGGCTTAAGTAAGAGATTCATTGTGTCAGAGACATTTTTTTTTTTTATTCACGTCAAAAGGTGACAGTTACCGTTTTATTTTTCGCAAAGCGGATGAAATTCACAGGATAGATTAGAATCTTTCTTGTAAGGAATTTCTGAGTGGTGCGGCAGGGATCTGTTATTCTGGATGGAGGCACTGGGAGGGAATACAAAAAGCAAAATGAGAGCTAGGGGTCAGGATATGAACTGTCTCCGATGGTGCGGTAGGTTTATATTAACACGGGGTGGTCCGGCGTGACTCAAACGTGCAAAAATGTCAAGGAAGATATAAAGAGAGGAGGCAGCAGGAGACAGAGAGCAAAGTGAGCTCATTACATAAAGAGGGAACCTGGAGAACGAGGAAAACCACGAGGCTCGGTTTCCAAACTCAGGGAAGACAATGGGCCGTTGTTGGGCGCTCTGCAGCCAAGCAGGAAGGCATGGATAGACCCTGGCCCAGTGCCCAGCTCTCGTCATGGTAGGACGCCTGACTCTGCTACCCCGATCGGAGAGGATGTGGGGGCCTTACAGGTTTAGTAAACGGCCGATGAAAAGTAACAAAAGACACGTGTATCTATTTCCTTAAGCTAGCTGTAATAATTCTACACCGCCCCGAGGTCCCCCTTATCTGATAAGGATCACATGGGTATACCAAACATATGTCATGAATTTTGTTCTTAGTTCTCCAATCAGTGGCATATACAAGGGGTGGAGGGTGATTGGGGTGGCACCACTGAAAGCTCATTGGCCCCTCACCTTAAAATCCTACTGTATAATTCATCCTGTCTCCAATGATGTAGTTGGGAATAAGAGTAATTTCATCATCACTAAGAATTATTTTAAGGGATTCATTTTTCTCATATATTTCTAATTGTGCAGGAAGAAATACCTATGCTTGTAAAGTCATTTATATGAAACATGTGTTGCAGCAGCTGGTTACACCCTATACTCATCCTAAGACTATTTGGTATCTTGCTGGTGACTTAATCATTACAGCCCTTGTTGTCCTGTGCTCTGTTTCCCACCATTAAACCCAAACCTTAAATCAGCCTAAAAACCTTGCAAAGAGAACCACACAACATGGAACACTAATGGGGGAAAGCAAAAGTTATTTGTCCACAATAGTGGGAATTACTTTCACGGAATCTATAAAGAAGTAGAAATATGAATGAGTCAGCTGTTTGACAAAATACACAGGACACAGACCAAGGATCAGGTCAGAGGAGAGGTTACAAACGGGTAGAGGTTCAGGAACTGGGGTTTGGGTGCACGTCCTAAGAGAAAAACACCAGCCATTCCTGTATTAGTGCAAATCTATGATATTATCGGAATGGATACACTGTAACTTATTCAGGAGTACAGAGACACTATTTCCAATGAGACTTAAGTGCAGTTCTTTTTCCACTCAGGCATTCCTCTTTGCCTGTGACATGAACAGTGTAATGCGGACTTCAGCAAAACTGAGCGAGAGATAACAAGCAGAAGCCAGCGAGAGACTTTTGTGACTCCCAGGTGCTTCCTGTGTCCCGCTGACCCAGTACAGCATTCCTGACGTCATGTGACTTTTCTTTGCTCCTTCCCGTTATGGGGAAACTGAGCTTGGCAGTTCTTGTCAGTGTTTCCGCAGGAGGTTAGTACAGACTGGCAAAAAGGAGAGAGCCAAACACAATAACTTTTCCCTACCTGTCCATGGTTACCTTGCTGGGATTATCTATTACGACAACGAAACCTAGCTGAGACGTTCAGTTCCTGTGCAGAATCCACTAAGCATCTCAGCATATAAATTAAAAGGAAACTGAGGGTTAGGACTGAAAGTGTAGACAGGACACTTTTTGCTTCCTAGATAAATGATACGTCCAAGTGGTTTTCCTCTTCATCTGGCCCACGGCCTTGTGGGGGTTTCCGGTTGGCGGCGTACCAGATCTCTACGGGCACAGGGAAAGTGAGGACGGAGGAGCCGCATGCAAAGAAGGGCAGGCTGAAACTTTGGTGGGGTGATATAATGTCAGTCATGCCTCATTGGACTCCATCTGTAAACCAGAGGGGCAGCTGACAGCAACAGATATCAACAAAACCTGCCAGCAATGTGGTTTCAGCTGGAACAGTCAAGGATCCAACAAACATACATTAAGACATATAACAGGGGTTATGTACTTAACAACAGATCAGCAGTAGTTTCAACCTTTTATTAACTGCTTAATCACCACATTTGTCACTGTCTTTCAGTTTTCTCTTGTTATTTGCACACTGCATCGTTGTTTTATGTGAATATTGTATTTCTATGGCTAATCTGAAGAATTCCAGAGATGGATATACTGAGCAGGATTTCAGGGTCATCTTCACCACGTGGAAACTTTTGTCAGTGACCATCTGCTTCCCTCCACGCATACCTTTTCATAGCAGGCTATGAACTCACAATCCCCTTAAACTGAAGGTTCTTTGCCTTCGGTCTTCATTAATATTTTAAAGGCGTGAATCCATTCCAAACCCGAACCACCTCTTCATACGCAATAGCTCAAACCAGACAGGAGGCCACACTCACAGGAAAGCTTCGGGGGGGGGGGGGGGGGGAGAAGGGGGGGGGGGGG
>JAODLC010000113.1:21509089-21530007 GCA_026781145.1 Hippopotamyrus pictus
AGAAGGGTGGGAGTGGGAAGCTTGGGGGGTGGGCCAAATCAGAACCAGATGCCGGGACTGGGCTACACATGTGATCCGGCATCAGACACCAGTATGCATACACATTCTGGGAGAAGTGGCTCCAGTCATATCTACACCCCCCATGACCCCTAGGTAGACAAGCATGACACGTCTGGGGTCCAGAGAAGTGGAATAGGGGGGTAGAAGGTTTTTGACTACGACTACAAACCCCTTTGTGAGATACAACAATGGAAAATTAGACCGGATGACCAAAGTTCTCAGATTGCCCTGCACCAAGACACAGCACTGTCCCCAGGGAGAATGACATCCTTTAACAAAGGAAGACATACAGTCCATGAATGGAATCTGAACAGCTGTCAATGGTCCTGCTCTAAAGCCTGTCAATTCCTCGTTCATAGAAGCCCAGGAGTGACACGTTATTGGACTGCAGCCTCTAAGGCGCCAGTGGTCGGCCAGTTACCTAATACCTGCAAAGACCTCACGAGGCCAGCATCAATATTCTTAAGAGCTTGGACCTAATCACTCAGGGACACACTCAGACTCAGTTTTGATATGTACAGCACGTTCCTCTGCGGTTCTCAGAGCACCAACATCTCAATCTGTTACTCATAACTTATAAGTCATCTGAGCTGAATATCTGTTCCAGCAACGATATCCACTGTAGGCCTATGCAAACTCCCACACCAAGACTTTCCAGTTATGTCCTGCTGCAGAACATTAAGAAAAGGAAGTCGACTGTTAAGTTAAACTCACCAATCACGCAAGGAGCTGTTGTAATAAATATATTCCATGCTTATGTTAAGGAATACAGGAACTGGAATACCTTCCCCAGGCACAGTTCAAGCACTGCTTCCATTTTTTTGCAACATCCTTTCAAGGAAAAATATTCTTGCCTTCATTTAGGGCTGTCCTTTTATTTAGCAGATACATCTCTCTATAGTAATTTACAGCTCAGTCAGTACAAGTGCATTAATCAAACAAAAAAGATTATGAACACAACCATGTAATAAACAACTACACAAATGACTGCTGCGTTGCTTTATAACCATTTTAAATGCCAAAATTCATCCAGCTAACCCTAACCCAACTGCTTATCCTGAAAATGCTAAAATTTGACTCCAAAATGGAAGTACAATATCCATAGTATGAAGATACAATGTGCCTATTTAAGACACGCAGTAATCACTTCAGCTGAAGGTGCTTTTAAGCAAGAATTGCAGACAACAGCAAAACGAATACACAAGTGTTCAGAAAGACTCAGGTAGTATTAGTGAATTGCCTTGACAGATTGTAGAAATCTGAGACCCGAGTATAAAGCCCCAGATATTAGTATTGGTGAGTAACGCAGATGAGAGCTCTCCTCCTAACCATGCAAATCACCACCAGATGGAATCTTAGTCACAGCCTTTGACTGTACATCCACATCTCTGACAGCGGCAAAGGCTTTTTCAAAGCCACTTTCTCCACACAGAGTCAGATGATCTGAACAAGCTCTGCTGCACTTGCGTGAGACATCTTGGTACAGCGTGTGACCAAGCCTTTGACAAGTGAAAAAAGGAAATGTCACCATCTGCCAGGTCCTTGGGTGTGGAATAGAGGCGTGGGGCTTGTTGAGGAGGCCAACAAACCATGATGACCACCGGAGAGTAAAGAGGACAGAGATAAAGTAGAGATAAACTCTTTAAATCCAGCTACAGTAAATCATATAGTTGTGGTTGGTGGGCTGATTCCACTTGAGGGTATTAGTCGAACTATTTATAGCAACCGGATTACAGGCGATTTGAAAAGCCATAACGAACGCTCAGACCCTCCACAATCCAGTGAACTCTTTCTTCTGCAGGTCAGGCTTGTAGAAAACGGATAACGCTAATCCTCATTTGAGGACGCTCTAGCAGTGTGGTTGGCCTTGCCACGTTTCAGAGGCATGCCTTTAAAAAATCTCCAGAACAAACGATTCCAATGAGAGCAGCACAATTCCACAGACTAAATTTAAAAACTCTCTTCTCCATACTGGAGTCTGAGAACTTTTCAATGCAGCTGTCACCTGGTTAAAAGAGCCTTAGTAAGTTCCTCCTTTATTCACAGCAGCTGAAAAGTGGAAAAATCATGACTGGGCTTTTGCAAGCCAAAATAAAAACAAACGTGAGCAGGCAAAAATGTGTCAAACTAAAATAAATCAATATGGCATCAAGAAGGAAGCTTCCTTCAGCTTCTTTCCAAAGAAGCAGATTCGTACTCTTCTTCAGTTGTTTGTCATAACTCAGTTTGCCGTTGCCCTTCCATTTTGAACTTTATGAATTAGCCACAAGTCTCCTGGCGCGACAGACAATGTAATTAGTCCCGCGAAAGAGCGCAGCTACAGAAAGAACGTCTCGAGTAAAACCGGAATATCGCACGTCACTGTTCTTAAGAAAAACGGATATGGTGAACTGGTACTATACATTCAACTAATATATAACTCAAAATGTTATATGTTTTTCTATCAGTATATCCCTGAAGTATAAGCAGAACTCCCTTATTCTAATCCGGCTGCAGAAAAAGTTAAACCTCCACATGTTAACAGATTGACTTGCTATATTAATTTGAGATGGAAATGAATGAGAGTCAAAATTGGAAAGAACTTAGATGACACTGAATGTTTAATGAGTCACTCTAATGAAATCCTGCAGAAATCCGCTATGGTGGCACAAGAACCACTTTATTAAGTTCCAAGGGGCGTAATGTGACTGTCAGCTGACTGATCCACAGTCCTACAAGAGCGGGACCTGCGTCATAAGCTGGCCGCTTCTGTTCTGCTAGTTCCGTTACCCTGTATTTATTGTTAGTCACACAAAATTGCACATAACTGTACCTGCGTCTGTTTTGGGAAGCCATGCGCCGTGCACTGAATGCATCCCAAGCGCTACAGGGGTATACTGCAGATCCACAAGGTACGCCAACGTTTGAGGATGAAACATGGGTTTGAGGCAGCCAGGTTCTGCTAAACATGTCTATGTATCACACCACACACTCCCCTCTTAAAATGGATCATAACTGCAGGGTAGATAACAAAGGAAATACAGGCTAGGGATTACAGCAGAATCAGCTGACAAACTGCAATGCAGAACAAGCCAGTCTGCAGTTTTCACTGATGTACTGAGTCATAATCTAATTGTTGTCAGTGAATTACACAACTAAAACTGTAAGCTATTCCACATTATTGTATTTGACACAGAAGAAAAAACAATGGCCAGGTTACAGCAAAACAACAATTAATCACCATTAAACTCTTTACTTCAAACAGTCAAGCATCAGATTTACTCATTAATCATTTTTATACGGGAACATTGGAAAAATTCCTTTTATGTCAGATGTCTGATTTTAAGATAAAAAAGGCATAAAAATGCATGTCAATCCACATCAAAAGCAAGCCATTTCATCATCATTAATCCCTATATATTAGATTACATCGTCTTTCAGCAGCATCCTGCATATTAGATGCAAATTTAGTATCCAAATGCTAACGCAAATTCGATGGGGAGAGCAGCACATGTAGCATGAATATGCTGAGAATCCCCTCTGAGAAGCTCCACTGGGCCCCTGCAGTCACGCATTCCTTCTCACGATTCACTCTCTTCCTTGCTTGTCCATGGAAATTTTCAAAAAAGTAACACACTCGAGGGGAAGCACCGCTCTGAAGGCTGGCCTAGATCGCAAGGCCGCCCTTTGCATGTTTCGCAGTTACTCCTGGCAAAAAGCACCGTGCCTCCATCCAGACCCATCAGCTAAAACAAAAAAAGATAGCTTTGCGTGCAGGCTTAAAATATAGCAGCCTTCCTGAAGCAATTACAGAAGGGAAGATGCCAGCACTCAGTGCAGATTTTGCAAATGGAAGGCCAACTGGTCTTATGATGATATACAATGTGATCTAAGACCAGATAAGCTTAACTAGGCTAATCCCTGGTCAGAAATGGTCCAAAACTCCAATAATCACCATTAGCACCTGTCAATATAGCGCTCAACAAGACCTGCTCAGGCAGATGGTGTGCAAATGTCTGTCTCCCGACCAAGTTTCCGTGCTCGAGAGTAAGATCCAGCATCATCCTAAATCTTGCCCAAGAGAATCAAGTTTTCCTCTTAAAAATAACATCAAGACTTTCCTGACACTGTTGAAAGCGTGTGCATCAATTCATCTTTGATGTCCAGCATGAGTCTTGAGGTGCTGGCAGGAGTTAGGAAACAAGCAAGTTCTAACAGAGCATCAAAACGGAAACATTGCAAAATTCAAGTTCAGTTTGACAGTATGCAGTTTGGGCCACATACCATGGGGTTTGGATGTTCTCAAAGGGATACAAATGAGGTTCCCAATACATGACACATGCCTCTTCATACTTACTGTTGGATCTCCATCACTGCAATGACTGACATTTGGCTAACAGACAAAAAATGTACATTAAGCTAATTAAATGCTACATACCTAGGGGTATTACATGTTTTTGTGTGTTTTGTGTTTGGATTTTTAAAGTGTGAACTAATTGAACTAATTTTGTGATTAATTTTCAAAACACTGGGCAAAGCAAAGAATCTTCTTTAAATAGTAGTGATGACAGAAGTAGTCAAGCAATTTCCTCAACAATTAAGTTTAACCTCCATAAACATAGTATACAGACACTTGAGGAACTGGTTTTGAGATGACATCTTTTAACTGGGATGAAGCAGACTGCCTTTTGTATCACATGTAATCTAGTATTTTAATCAGAGCTATAAAGAACCGAACAACACTTTCTCTTATTGTAATAGTCCAGCTATTCTTTCAAAAAAACCACCAATGTAAAATTTACGTATGTTAGATCTCAATGAGCAGAAGTAATCTTGTAGCCCAAAATGATGGATGGATAGAAGATGTCTGCATCCACAGAGAGCTTTGTCACACTCAACCCAGCACAGGCGATAAAAGGGTCACTTGGGCGTATTGTCCATAGAAATACCATCATCATGTTTGTTTCCATTTCCATCTGAAATAGGATCCTTTTGGCCAGTAAATTATATATCCCATATCCCTAAGATAGTTCACATGTAGCACAAAATATTTTGCAGTGGTTGTTAGGGCTCCAAAGATCCTCTTCAGCACTAGTGCTGTGTCCAACACAAAACATTAAAAATAATCCCTGCACACTCTCCATAAATTCCAAAAATAAAAACCCCCCTCCCTAGTATAAATCTAAGGCCTGAATACTACAGATTGTTGAATTAAAAAGTATATTCTCAGTGTTGACTTCTGCTTATAAGTGTTTAGGTCTCATTGATTGACTTTTATTAAATGATGTACCAAAGGCCAAAGGAAGATTACATTTTGAAAATACCTCAAATCTCTACAGGAGAAAGCAATGAGCTCTTGAGGAAAGGAACATAACTACTGCTTTTGGAATGAATGGTTGTTTTTCAGGCTTTCTGGAAGATTCTCACAGTAAATGGAAGGTGCCGTGTGCCTTACATGGGACGTTTGTTCAACTCAAGAGGGTCACGGGACGCTGACCCCATCATCATTCAGACAAAAACAGACTAAACACAAGTACGGCCCAATTACCAGCCACAAACATGATAACACAAGACAAGGCACAAGTCCCCACCGTCACTTCCTGATTCTTCCCTCCAATCATGAGTCCCTCAGAAGTCCTCGTGCTTCTCCCTGCAGCTGCCCTATTGAGCATGAGGTACGTGGAAACGCACTGAACTTGCCCAAGGCTAAGCCCTCGTGGATGAAAGGCCCCAGTATCTCTGCCAAACACAAGGCTTCCACTAACAATGGGTGTATTCTGCAAGCAGACGGAGGAAGACGCAGAGTCACAGAGAGACGTGAGCCAGGGGTCATGTCAGTGAGTCCGAGACGGGTGGGATCAACATGCCCCATATTACCGCTATTGGCACACTGATCAACAAACCGACAAATCACTCACACTCCGCTTGGAACCGCAAAAGTAGAACATTCAGTCACAGAGGGAACCAGACATGCCATAAATCTTGCTTATGCAAATATGCTTCTTTACTATTGACCGTTAACCTGTTAAGTCAGTCTTGCTTGAGC
Organism: Hippopotamyrus pictus; assembly: GCA_026781145.1. Classification (NCBI taxonomy): domain Eukaryota; kingdom Metazoa; phylum Chordata; class Actinopteri; order Osteoglossiformes; family Mormyridae; genus Hippopotamyrus; species Hippopotamyrus pictus. Next base: position 21,515,175 of record JAODLC010000113.1, read on the forward strand.
GTCAAGTAGTTAAACATTCATATCATTGGATGCCCAACAAGGATGAGTTACACGTGAAGCATAACTGTCTAATCCAAGTAATAAAACTTTCATGCGGTTTGTATATTTTATTGCTGTCCATTCAAATTGATTCTAAGTCACACTAAATTTATATTCCCTGAGGAAGGTCAGTGTTTTTACTCAGCGATCATAAAGACAAAGCAAATATGGGGTAACTATAAAATTACTTCCTTCATTAGAAAAATACAGATCTATTTACTTCCAACATAACAATAGGGTTAGAAGTCCATAGAAAATTGTCCAGTCCTTTGTCGTACTGGGGTAGGACTCATTGACATTGAAGGTGAAGGGATGCTAGTTAGCATGTATGGCCAGAGTATGCAAAATAAACTCTGCCCCTAGCCTGCATTGCATCAGAAACATTTACATTTCTAAGTGTTGAGCTCATGGATACATTCACTACGATAGTGCAGTCTAAGACACGGGACCACACAGACTGTGATGACAAGTACCGTCGGACAAGCACTGAGTGTACGTATCTCACATTAGGGTCAAACTGAGGAAATATCAAAAGCCTAGGTGAGACTGGACCAGAGTTGGGTAATTCAGGTTGAAACAAAATCCCAGTCTGGACTTTTACTTTCTGGACCTGAATAACCCAACTCTGGACTTGACTAATCAGCGCCAGTGTTAAGAAGAATGTGCACTAAATGGCAATCCAGAATCCCAAGCCAGGATTTTTTAAATACCAAGGTCAAGTGGTAGCCCTACCTAGGTGTGCCCTGTAATGGATTGTGGTCATTGGAGCTGCACAAAAAAATACTGAGAACTTGACCTCAGTGTCCTCAGTGGTAGACACAGGCATGCCATAATTCAACACAGTGTTGCCTACATTTAACAGTTTGCTTGGGCACTGTAAATGAACTGTACACAGAGGGAGGGACATTAATTTAGAAACATATATCACCATTAGGAGGAACATGTGACTTTATTCATAATCTAGACATGAAATATTTGCTTCCTGTAGTACCCAGTTGCAGTGGAAATCCATAGCCTGTCATCTTTTATGGAGAATGGAAAATATTTTGCCAGACTTCCACTTTCAGCATTAATAGAGATCCAGCACTAGGCTACTTAAAGTCAGAATAATGAGCTGTGTGTGGGAAGATGGTACAGTAAATCATTTGATTATTAAATTATAGTAAATGTCAAAATATCCCTGCTTGAATATCGTAGGGCGAAGCGAATCATGGTCCCTAAGGACTGAGCATTGCTGATTCCAACCTTCCTTTACCTGTGAGCCAGGTGTGAAGCCTCTGACCAATCAGAACCAGTAATTATTAAACTAACTACCTGGGAGAACTGAAAACAAGGCCTGGAACCGAAGGCCAGACTTCAAAATGGGGGATGTTTACATCCAGTTATTTCCTAGAAGAGGCGTCAGTATATATTTTTATTTGGCTTGTTTCGTTTCACATACTCTGTTTTTGTGTGACCATGTCGACGAGAGCTGCCTGCATGCAAATAGTGAAAAAAAAACCCGCGGAGCACAAATGATCTATATTCAACTGGTATTTAAATAAAATATGCAAATACTGTGTTTTATTTTTAAAATGTACTTTTAAAAATCTTGTGCTGAAGCATACTGCTATGATAATATAAATGAAACAAAATCCATTTCCGAGATGTACGACCTCATTATGATTTAAAAAACGATACACTTTTGCTTGCCATAAGGACTTTATAATTAGAGACCTTTTGACCTCAATCAGCTGTTCAGCTCATACATCTGAACCAATGGCCCAGCACTAAGAATTTACAGCTTGTAATTCACCTGTAATAGTAGGACACAACAGATAGGTCATTACAGGGCCATTTTGGGCTTGAAACTGCTGCGGCTGTACTATGAGTTACTGAATTACCCTTATGGGAATTTCAGGGAGGAAACCCATTTGAGGCCAATACTGTGCCTGATTACAGTAGAATCCCAGCAGAGCCGTTTCCCCCACAATGCTTTCCGCAGACACCAAAAAAGCTAAATACTGTCTCCTTGGTCCATGTGTTCTAATTTTAATTTCATAATCTGAAATGTTTCATTTACCCATCTTAAGGGAATCTATGCTCTGCCAATGCACAATTACAGTGATTCAGCTTGCTCTTGTTTCCATCCATACATAAGCTTAGGTTTCTTAAGCCGTAATGACTTTTCACCCGGAACATTCCAACGGCATTACGTAAACTGTAACAACGACAAGCCCATATGAATCCATCATTAGCTGGCGACACACAGCATGCAGTTCTGGAGAAATCTACAGGGAAAAAGACCCGAAAACCATCAAACGCCTATGCATGAAGAGTGGGCTGCGACTACTGCATGACTGATGCCCCTAAGTGACAGCTCAGTGCGGGTTTATGAGTCAGGCAGAGGGGAGTACTGTGCATGAGTTTTATAGTGCTGATGGTACAGTCCAAGGCCAGAGCCCCAAACTTCCCACAGCTGTAGCAGGATAAAAAGGTGAAAGGGTATTGTAAGGATACATAATCATTTCATCGAAAAAGAGAAGGGACCATACAATTTCAGCAAAAAAAGGTACTTTTCACGCACCCCGCATAAATTAAATGGTACATTCTGCTTGACAGATGCAAACAAGACAATGCGAAGCATGTGTTTCACAAGCATTTGGCCTTAACTGCATGTCATGGGAGCAAAACAGGAGAAACTTAATATGTGGTCCTTATAAAACATGTGGCCAGCGTAGCTGTAACATAAACACTGGAATTCCGGTGTGACAATCAAGGAGGGCCATTCTTCAAATACAGATGTCGAGCCTCGCAGGTCACGAACTCGCGTCTTCCTAGAGTGGGGAAGGGGGCCTGGTTTTCCGTAACCGTGGAAAGTACACAGAAAAGCACACCGTGCCAGACCTGTGACTGCATAATGCAGAGGCTGCCTAAGTGACCTCATCAACCAGTCTGACTGCTTCCTCCCTGTGTAACAGTGAGCGAGGGTGCTCAGTTTGACTCACAGCATTACTAATATGCACATTTTGTTTTCAACTCAAGGTTTATTAGACTGAAGCTGAGTTCCAAGTCTTTCTTCAACTAATTAATATTAATTAGCAAAGCAGTGAAGACTGACTTTGCAGCAGACTCAGAATCCAGTGGTAAAGTCAGCTATCCTTTCACCCATTTACCAATTCATCCACCCATCTATCTTTGACAACGTTGATCTCAAGTAGGATCGCAGAATAAACAATAAGCTTGGAGATCTTATTCATGCTATTGATATCCAGCAAGCTCCTCCCACTGAAGGTAGAGGCAGGGCCGACACAGAGTCACTGAGGCATTGTCTCAGCACAATCAAGCCGCTCGTTTAATGTTTCTGACAATACAGCTGGCTGCTGGAACGCGGTGGGTGGGGGTGGGTGGTCGTTCTGAAGCCAGGCATCGGCCAGATCGCCGACTGGAGGCCGCCGATTGCTTTTCAACAAACACAAACATCGTCCTCCTGACGCCATTCAGCTGGGCCCGTGCGCCTGACAGTTGGAGGTATTCCCAGGACAAAAGCCAAAGCTGTTACGCACGGGAAGGGACGCCACGTTCCCACTAAGGAAAGAACTGACGGTTTAACTAGCATCCGATTGCTGCGCCTTGAGCTAATGGATTTGCGGGAGTTGGAAGGTACCGTGGTCTGTCAGAGAGCGTGTCCGTGACCGCAAAGAGCCTGACAAGGTGACAAAGCTGCCTGCCAGGAGGTAGGGAAGTCTGGGTAAATTTACTGGTACAGGCAACTGTAAGTGGCGGAGCAGAAAACAAATATCCCTCAAGTGAGAATTGGACACAGGTGATTTGAGCTGCAAAACAGCACCGTTTCTCTGTTCCTCAAGTCTGTTAATATTCATTAAGCTGGACGACCGGCTGTCCTGTTGTGGGCTGTACTATTCATATATATGCATGTTGTCTTTATTCTTTATTGTATCTATGGAAGCTTTCTGCACTACACTACTTGAATTTGCACAAACCACTGCATGCATGCATCACATCCCTTGCATTTACTCCTCTCTGTTGGGTATTTTGTGCTTATTACCTGTCTGCATTAAATCCTAATAATTAGTTGTCTATTGTTGTTGTGTCTCCAACAGTAGCAAGCTGTGCCAACAGAAATTGGCAGGAAGTGGCAAGAAAGCGATGAAAGCAGAATCAGAGCCTATGAAATGACAGCTTCCAAACATTCCAAACAACATAAAATAATCTGAAACATGTGTTTGATCCTATTTAAGGACATACACCCATACTTATCAAAGCAAAATGACTAATTTACTCCATTAGCCGTTGTCTTGGATTTGCTTATTCCTTTTGTAGTTATTTGGAGTTTATCAGCAGTATGTCAGCAGTTTGTAGGAAGACTAAAGAGAATGAATGATGCACAGAAATAAAATATATCTGTGCAAATATTGCTTTCTTTACATGGTGCTTATCAGGCAATCAAGTAGGTAATATTCATATTATTTAAGGCAAGATTTCAAAAACTGAAAATAACAATGATAAAGAGACATACAATCCTCCAAATAAAAAATAGACATTATAAAATAAAACATTATTAATGGAATTATTATAATATAAACGTTCCAGGATCTTGGGATGCATTAACGGTCGAGCAAGTTCCACTTCGGATCCCGGGTCTGGCTGCTTTCCACATAAACACAAGAGAAAGTTCCTGTAGAAAACCCTTGACTCGCCACTTCCTGTGATCTGACTCACGAGCCCAGATGGCGGTCATTACAGAACCACCGCCAAGTCTGGAAGTCTTTGATTTGACGGCAGGTCGGTATGTGCAACGCCCCTCCGTTGGGCGGTGGCGGACACACAATGGACGTAGACGATGGGTCTGGGGAGGCGGCGGAGAGTGTGGGAGCTGATGCGAGTTAAATGGAAATGTGTCCGGGAAATGCCTGCCTTGTTTTCGTAACCCCCAATACAGCGCACATGTTAAGGGTCATGAGGTAGTGCTGCTTCATAGCACTATTCCAAGTGTCTTGTTAATAAAGCACAGATGCAAAATGGAAAGAATGTTTCTCCAGTGTCAATACTGCAGTAAATCAAAACCGTACCAACCCGTAAAAGCACTCCCTTCGCTTCAGGAGACCATCCTGTAAAATGTACAGGCAACAGTATAATAACAATCAAAAATTGTATTAAAAATAACACATAAAACCTTGTGTACAAAGCTAAAAATGAAAATTCACCATTGTTATTGTGGGGAAAAAAAGAACTGTATAGGATCTATTGAAGCTCCCTGCAAAGGAAGAGTTTCCTGGAATTCCCCGGAAGGTTATGACCTCTGACCTTCCCTAAAGTACCCAACAAATGTCCCATTCCATCTTCACAATTTCTCACAAAAAACGCTCTTTGAATAAATCTTTCCCAGGGTCTGTTTATCAGAAGTTTTTTTTTTTTTTTTTTTTGGGGGGGGGGGGGGGGGGGGGGACATTGAGCACACCACTCTTCAAGGTATGCATGTTCTGTTCCTTCTCAAACACAGTCTCACAATTTACATTACTAAAGCACTAACTGTCTAATGCTAGTGAGTCAACAGCCTGGTACCAAGAAGCATATGCAGTCTGAGACTTTAATTTCATTGTAAGAGCCCCAGGAATCACATTTTGCTGTGAGTGATTTCTAGCAGGGTCCCATGATGCAGGGAGTCGTCCCTGATTGTATTAAGGTTCTTTTAAGAAGCCTTTGACCTCGACTCCATCCTGATAATGAAACATACTGATCTACCCTGTAGCAAATCACCCACACAACAACTGTCACCTGTCCATTGCCAGGGCATGACCTGCCAAAAATCAACTTCATGACACATGCCGGACCCTCTACTTCTGTTGGAGAAAGGGTTGAGAATGTGTAAGTTTGCGTAAACATACCAATTTTGGCACAACACCCAGTTTCCTTCCAGAAATTGGCGCAAAATATTCCAAGAAATACACATTCCGCATTGGGTGTAATCAGCATTGTTCTGTGGTATAGCTGACAAAATAAAATCGTGGGAGTGTTGCGGTTCTGCAGGTTTGACCTCTATACCCGGGTTCGGAAGGTCACCAGTTCAAATCCCCAAGTTGGCAGAGTGATTTCATCACTGGGTCCTTGAGCGATGCGCTTAACCCCAACTGCTTCAGGGACCAGTTCATCCTGCTCTATCAATTGTACATAGCGTTCAATAAAAATGTCTGTTAAATAAAAGTAAATTATCTTAAATGATTCAGGAACAAACAATCACTGTTATGTTCTGAGAGTGTTAGCATCCATTCTGAGTTTGCCATTCGTATTGTATGACATTATGCTCTCTTGAAAAAATTTGCAAAAAAAAGCTTAGCAGTGAGGGTATGATTAGACAGAATTGCAGGTCACAAATAATGTGACAGTGTTTTTTATATAGCCCAAATGTAGATTGTATTTTAAAAACACTGATGCCAGTCTACAACAGGACTCAGACTGCAGTCTTTTTTTTTTTTTTTTTTTTTTTTTTTAATGAATTAGAGAAGTGGCAGGGTCCACAGCTCAGAAAGATGGAAAGTTGTGGTACAACTGTAATTAGACTGAAACATACTGATCTAAAAAAAATGTGGAAATATGATTATTCACCCTATACAAGAATATCAGCAATGAAGCTGTAAACCAAAATCAGAACTGCACAGTGGTTAGCACAGTTGCCTCATGCTTTTAAGGTCGTGGGACTCATATATGTTAACCTTGTTAACAATACCAGTCCCAGCCAAGGTGGCGCCCTAGGCGAACAGCACCGCTGCGCCCCCGTCAGTTTCTCATGAGAAGCTGGCACCCTAAGCAGCCGCCCATGTTGCATATAGGATTTACCGTCATGTTTGTAATAAGCTATTAAATGCTACATTGTTGTTAAGGCTATAAAATAAGTAGGTAGATGGTCCCTCTTATAACGCAGAGAGGAATTCTGAATGCAAAAGAAATCTATGTTCCATCATTCTGCATTACAATCATGTGCACGATTTTCACAAAAACATTATGCCAGCAGCAGAACACTGGGTCAGTTAGGTATAACGTTACATTGTTTCTAAATGGCAAACAGCTGATATGGCTCAGATGATGAGGGAGGGGGGGCATCCCTGATCATTCATCCGACGAGGACGGGAGCATGTGCGGTGGTACCTCGTTATCTCATTCATTAGAGTTAATCAGTTAGCCTCTGCTAAGAAAACCGTCCAAAAATATCACTCACGCATCGGCAACTAAAATGCACCGTGTTTTAATTTTTGAATAGGGAATGACGGACCCAGAGAGCTCATTGCAAGGCTGACATTTCAGCATAAAACTATGCGGTGGAACATTTTTTCACCCTGCCAGCCCCCTCCTTGGGCTCCGGCTAATAAAATGTATTTCAATAGAAAGTATATTACTGTAATGGTGTTCCACCCACGCGAATTCAGCCGGTCCTATCATACCGCAATCTCCCGTTTTAAAGTGAGTTTTGAACACGATCGTGCCGAAATGTTAAGCTCAGACGCTAGATCTCTTTTTCCATTATGTCCTTCTCCTTTCACTATTGAGAATGAATGCGATCTGAAGTCCTTTTCCATGCCCGCCTTCAGAAAATGGGAAACGGGACCATTTTAACCCTTGTGTTTTGTGCACAGCAATTACTTTACAAGTATAACCGCAATAAAGGACATATGATCAAATTACTTGTAATTAGCCCGCGTATAAACCAGTGCAAGTACTGATTTTTGGACACATTTGGTTAACAAACGATACTCGAATGGACCATAAATTTATATGTAATTGTCTTCACTTACACTAATTAATGCCGTCTGGAACCCTCATGGTTGTAATTCAACGTGGTATCTAATTAGCCGAAATCTATACTTAGTTTTTAATGTCCGTGAAATGTGCATGCCGTTCTCTGTGTTCATTCATTCAATTCTGGCTCCAATTTTTTTAAGCATTAGAGTATAACAAGCCTGATCGTTCACGTTGTCTTATCTTCGTGTTTATATATAGGGAAACGCACCATACCGGCTGGATATGTAAATGTCATGAATTATACTGGAACCGTTTATGTGCCCTGATTTGTAATGATTTAGCAAATCAAAATTTGATACACACACACACATTCTACACGAACATTATTTATAGTACAACCTACAACCTAAACATGTATTTGCTCTATCTGCTGTGAATCCGCATGGCTGGAAATATGAAAGAATTCAACAAGAGAATCTCAGCTGTAGTTTCCATATTATTTTAAAGACACGTTCTTACCTGAATCTGGGAGAATCTTTGATACATTCTTCAAAGTCCACCGTCATTTTATATATTATTCCTCCCCCACTTTCAATCTGTAAATTTCATTGCCCGCAATCAAGGAGGGAATGGTACCGTGTAGTCCGCTGTCCTGTCTTAGTCCCGAGAAGCACTGTCAGGGCTCGTCTCGCACACTAACCACACTGAGCGCATTACTAGCTTTCGCCTGGTGCCGTAAGACTAAGGGACCGTCGTCAAACTTCTACTCCATTGATAAATCGTGCCGAAAGACATGCGCGCGGCCAGTGATTCCATTAAAGAAAGCCAATGCACATTTTAATATTATTTTAGAAAATGAAGGTAGCATCACTGCGTTATGACCTAGTTTCTGATAATTTCGTATATGCTGTCAGACTGAACAAGCATTATTGCATAAAATATAAATAAGGTATTTAATGTTGCGTGCCGTACATTATTATTAGGTGTATTTAAATTTAAATTAACGAGAACAATCGGGTCTGATGCGATGAAAGAGCAATAAAATAAATATCTTATCCTCAAGAGCACCATATGTTTAACGGCATGTGTATAGGTTTATAGGGGAGCACTGCGGATTAGTCTCAGCTCTGTACCTAGCAATTAATTAAGCGCAGCATTACACTGAAGAAGATAAAAATATACGGAAGTATAGACCTGCCTCTGAGCCTTAGGCTCTAACTAAGGCATTTTACGATTACTTGTTAAATTAGATTATATATATTCCTGGGTAGGACAAGAAATTGTTCAATAGCAAATTTGTAAACGCATTCAGTCTTAAATATTTCTTAATTATATAAGGACGATTTTTATCTGGAATGAGGGACAACGGTTAATCAAGAGACGATGATAAATCGGCTTGGATCGATGACGGTAAAGCTTAACATACGCTATTCTAGTCTCCCAAGATCGTTTACCTTAACTTTGAAGACTATCCCCAAGCGAATAAAATAATCCACCTAAGTACGTGACGTAAGCATCATCATCATCATCCAATGCACTGCACACTTTGATGAACTAGGTTACCTTTTCTGAGGGGTAGCACCAGTACCCTACTTCTCATACATGCTCATTTCAGGTCAGATCTTAAATTACACTCTGTTTATATATGGAATGACACTGTACAGTGGCTCAGGTTTTGTGCTGTTCCACCACACCTCCAGGGTTGAGGGTTTGAACTCCTACCCCTGTTCCATGAGTACGTGGGGTTTGCATGTTTAGTCTGTTTTCTGTTGGTTTAAACTGGGTATTCCAGTTTACTTCTACAGTTCAAAAACATCCAGCAAACTCTAAAATGATCAATAATGCGTGTGAGAGCATGTTCCCTGCAATGAACTGGCATCCTGTTCCACTAACATGTCAGTTGAATGATTAATGGATGTACTGTACAGTGCTTTTCGAAAGTCTTAGGCAGTCACAAAAAAATGACATGTATATGTTCGTCATGTTGGTGTGAAACTATAATATTATGTCTGTCAAAGTGTGTCAGCTTAGCCGTTTCAAAACATCTCCTAAAGTCACCCCAGTGTTTGTAACAGCCATCCAATAGGACATTCTTAAGTGACACGGGCCCTAAAATATTGGAGAACTTAATTGCATTGGGGGTCCAACATGATATGCTTTATAAGAGATTTGAAGCCCCATGGAAGCTTATCATTTTGGCCCCCCAACCCAGACCAGTCCAATTACATTTGAAAATTTTTGGAATCATCCTAACTCCCCCCCCCGTTATGGTGCCCCCTGTCCAAAAATACACTTCTGCATGTTCAGTGCATTTCAGTTATACAGAAAACATGCAATACCCTAACATACCCACTAGTGTATTTGTAGGATGTCACTTCATTTTCTTTAATTGTACCAGGTCTGGTTACTGTAATCCTATCAGTGGACGCCATGAGGGCACACCAATGTTTTTTTTTTTATGATTAAAAAAGGAGGAAACAGTCATTTCCTGTTCTTCCAACACTGCACCTGCTCCATTTAGGCAATAACCATCCACCTGCATAGTTTCTGCTCAGTGTCTGGTAATGCTAATTTTCACTCAGTTTTTCATTCATGGTCACGATAAGAAATGTCAGCGCTGAAATCTGTCCATTGATCCATCGCAGCTTGTGGGCAGACTTTTAGCCGTGGTATTTCCTTGCCTGCCACAAAACATTCTTGTGCTTTCAAAGCCAGTTAGTCTGTCACATGAAAGAGGCTTTCATTTGTAACATTTGGCAGACAATGTAGTGAGACAATGGTCATAATGGAAATGATTGCTGTTATTTATAGCAGTTGTACCAGTTAACTAAATCGCTGCCATTTGCTATGAAAATGAAGCACCGTGGAATGCTGTTTGGTGGTTGGTTGATGTATTCTCTTGACACCTCTTTCTAGAGTTTAATTTGAAAGACTTGCATCCCCTTCCCAGAGTGGACGATACCTCAGATGCGTTAGCGGGTTCCCTGTGGTTTAGTCTCTAACAGTTACTGGTAGGTTGAGCTTGCTGAGGAGGACCAGGAGAAAATGGCCTTCATGACAGGCAAGGGGTCTTTACCAGAGGCAGTCGAAGTCTTTGGGCCTCGGTAACTCAGCACATGTGTGCATGGTGTTCCTAGATGATGTGCTGATAGACAGCCCCACATTCAAGCAACGTATGTCTAGTTTTTTGGCTCGAGATGATGTAGTATTCCTGGGGCATGTTGTTTCTCGCCATGGCCTACAGCCAGACCCTCGAAACACAATTTGCAAAAGAAAGTCTGTAGACTTAGCAAAAGCCTGCAGTTTCTTATACTGTACTTTAATTCATCACCTTAATTTAAAGATAGGCATCTCAATTTAGTAAATGATCATGAATATGAAAAATCATGGCATATAATTCCCCTTTGTAATATGTTACAGTTCTCTTAACATTGCCAGAGATATATATTTCATTCATGTTTTTTGTATTTGTTTTCACTACTGATTATTTCACATGATAGGGACAGCATGATTCCTTTACATCAAAGAAAGCATATTCAGTTTCAGGGGAATTTTTATAAATCGTCTACAGCTGAAAAGTAATCAGTTAATGTGACAATATGAACCTATTGTTTCACACAGGATTACTGGTATAACTGAATAAAAGTACCAGATGGAAGAATTTACAATGTGATTTTTTTTTCTTAACAAACTGAACAAATCCTTAAGAATACTATTTTTTTTTTTATGGGTGTTACTATGATTATGAACATGAAATTCTTCACAAAAGTGAATTGGGATTGGATGACAATACCTGCCGACTGTGTAGTTTGGTTCAAGCTGTGTGTCTGAGGTGCTCACATAGTATGCACTGGTACGCACTGGTTTGTGCGTTTCATCAGTGTATATTTTTTTAGCAGATGCAGTGATGTACAATTGAGAAAAGTGGAGTCACCTAGTCCCTGGAGCAGCTGATGCCCTGCTCAAGAGCCTGATGGTGAAATCAGTCCGCTATCCATGGGCTTTGAACCGGTGACCTTCTGAATGCAGGCAGAGAGTACTAAGGCTCTGAGTCACACGCTGCCTCAGCAGTTTTATCAATGAAACCTGGAGCCCATATGATTTACACAGGGACCCACAGCACAGGGGTGTAAGCTTATTTCATTTCTGAGCAACACTTTTGCCAAAAGACAGGCCCTCTTTGTCTGGTTTGCAGATGCTTAACATCAGTTCTGCACTGTGCTGCGTTTCCCAGAGACCCCAATGCAAACACAGGAAAGCAGCCATACCGACCTCCTGTGATTTATCTGTTTATGCTATATCTTCAACATTTTTTTCATTGAATGGTAGTGAAATGTTCACAATGTAAATAGTAGCTATTCGATTAATGCATCAAAGCAATACAGATCCTTGAATGAATTTCGGCAAGGAGTTGTCGTAACATCAGAAGCAGTGGATGCCTTTTAAGCTTGAGCTATAATAAAAATACAAAGACGTCAGCGTTGGTAAAAAGTGCAGAAAAGTCCCAGTTTTTAAAAAGTGAGAAATGCCTCAGAAATTGCAAAATAAAAATAGCCCAGACAGATTTTTGCAGCGCGTGAAGTTTCAGCCAAAAGACACACAGGGCATCTCCTCTCCAGATGCTATGGATCACTCATTCTGCGTATGGTTTCAGGAAGCTGATTTGGCGTCGATTCTGGCCACCCGACAGAGAATACTGCTTGGTTTACTTTCCTCCAAAAAAGAAAAAGAATTTAGAACCACTGAGTCAACTGTGACTACTCTTTGCCGACGGACATAATTAACAAAATGTGTCACATGCATAAAAAATACAGAATAATAACAATAATAACAAAAAATAAAGAAGTACAGATTGCATAAATTATTTGGACTGCTAGCTTGAGTCTGGGCTATGAGAGGCAGCTCCGACTGTTAATCACAGATGGTGAAAATGCTGCTTGAGAATTAGCATCCCAGTGACTGGTGAAATGATGCAGTTTCCATATGGATAAAATAAACAGTCGTCCATGCATTGTCTTAGAAACAAGCTACATTCAGTGGTAAGTTCATAAAGTTCCTTTGCCTGCCATTTCATCGAGTTGGATCTTGGTGTGTTTATGTGGCTGGCAGCCTTTGCTACAGCAGAGTTAATTCTTTTCCCAAGTGTCAGTTAAAATGCAAGATTGGGGGGCCAAAAATGCACAGATTCTCACGCAGAAACCTGATATCAGAACGGACTTCAGCTCTTGAGTCCTGATGTGATAAGTGATGCTGCAAAGATGCAAACATCTGCTGTGGCTCAGAATCAAGCCGGAGCCTTTTTGTGCTTTTCCAACAGAAATATCCTCCTCATGCTGACTTCTTTTCTTTTCTTTTTCCATAAACTTTGCTCTGGGTACTTTTCAACCTGTAAAGTCAGCACTTTAAATGCATTTTTATTTGTCTTAAAACAGTACAAATCGAACTGTAATATCTCATAATCAATAAGGATTTAGTACCTTTAGTGGAATAATTTCAACTGTATGACTCTAATTGTATGTCATGTAATTGCAATGCAAAACCAACGACTTCAGAGTTTGATGCAATTCAGAATGAAAGGTAACAGCCAAGGATGAACGCTAACAATTTTCATGTTTTCAGTCAAAAATACGTCTGCCTAGATCTACACTAAACTGATGTACAACTATTAGACACCAGATTACCCTTTGACGTCATGCTAGATGTAACTTTAGGAGTTATTCTGTGCTGCTTTTTCCTCAGCTGGCAGTGAGAATTAAGTCTGTGTTTTTCACAGCATATCAGACACCACATGGTCATGGCTTGTGCAAGTCTTGTTAACCACCTTGTGCTGAGAAGATGCTGATTGAAAAAGCTTCCATCTAGGAAACTATATTAGGGATGCCTTTACTAAGCAGCAAGTGTTGAATCTTTTTTGTAATGGCAAATATATGAGTACATGAGACAGACACCATATGCTGTGGCATCATTCATGGTGTCAATCTATTCAGCACTCCAGTGCTTTATATACTGAGCTGAGCACATGGTCATATCTGGGTCAGAACTGGCATTCAGCTGTAGGACCTCACAGTGATAGGAGTCCAGTGAAATTTTGTTGCCATCGTTTTTTAACTGGACCCACTTTTGTGGCATCAAGGGAATGTTTCTCTGGTAGGTTTTAGCAGTAAAGGAGCTAGGCTAATTGCCAGCATGCCACTACTTCACGACTTGCCTGCCAAGCTGAATCAAATCCAGCAAGCCTTTTTTCTGAGCTGCAATTTTGAGAAACGATGTGCTAAAAACAGTTTCTGAAGAGGCTTCTGCAGTAATGGGTTACCTAGACTGAAAGTCCTAAAAGGGGCTAGCATTTAATATTGTGGACAAATGTTTTTACCTTGACTTTCTTAAGTAAAAGCGTCCAACATATAAATTAAATGTTTATGAAACCGATAATTGTATTGTTAAAAATAAAAGAATAATTGTAATTTGATCAACTTACTGGTTTCAATAAAGTCTTCGTGGGTTGATTATGTAATGATCAAGAATTTCGATTTGTGGCCATGTTTCCAGACAAATCCAATGAGAAGCAACATTTGTTTCACCTTTGAGCAAATCTTACTTGCTTCAGTAATATACGTTATAAAATTAACTGAATAATCAGCTAACCAGCTGAAGAGCATACACCACAGAATAATTAATACTATGAAATATTATATGACAGTACTTCTTATACTATTTTACATATTTCTTACATATTATTTTTGTATATATTAGATATTCAGACTAGAGGTGTAACGATACGCGTATTCGTATTGAACCGTTCGGTACGATGCTTTCGGTTCGGTATGCATTACAAACCGAACGATTCAGAAAAATACTTTTATCCCCCTGGAGTTGATCTTTATCGTCTATTTCAGTTCATAACTCGCTGAAATCTTATTATAGAAACATGAAAAAAACGCTGACTAAATCCGTAATCGGTTTTCTTTTCAAAACGTTCATTTTCGGAAGTATTAAAGTTTTTAAAATTAGGTTAAATCGGCAAAAAAGTAAACCATGTCACCTTACTTTGTTTTACCTG
>JAODLC010000113.1:21530107-21547620 GCA_026781145.1 Hippopotamyrus pictus
GAAAATAAGTTAAGCTATTAACTGAAAGTAGTAACAACCTAAGGACGAACTGTGTTTTATAGCAGCCAAACAATAGCGAACAAAAAACCATTCCACTTCTAAACATAGCAAACAAAATTGTTCCCATCTTTCTTGAAGAACTAATAACTGAACATATTTAAATAATTAAAACTGTATTTACCATTCTACTTTCCTTCGCAAATGTCATGGTCAATACCACAGAAACAGCAATTAAACAATGGACGCGCTGCCACCGCTCATGAGTGAAGTATTGTAAAGTATCCACCAAACTTTATGCGCGCTTCGGTGGTACTTCAGTGACATCATTTCCGGGCTCTCAGTGGACTTCCTGTGTGTAAGTGGACGTGAGTCTCAGTGGATGTCTGCAGCCAGACCCTTCTCGCTTTCTGAGACAGAGCACGTGCGCCACTTGCTCGGGCTGCCCGGGCTGGGTGATTCACGGCCCTCGGAGCTGATGGATCACATGCTAGCTCTCCTAGGTGACGATCAGCCCTTCTTTATTTTTAGGGAGCTTTTCATGCAACAGCTGCCCGTACCTGTACGTGTAGCAGTGGAAATATTTGATCTGATCATCTCGTTTACTAGCTGCATATGAGCACGGTTGCCCAGCCACAAGAAACACAAACCTGTCAGCACTCCGGACACTGATAATAACAGCTGATAATTACGTGCGAATTTCACTTTTTTTGAAATTTGTCAAAGTGTGTCAGCTTAGCCGTTTCAAAACATCTCCTAAAGTCACCCCAGTGTTTGTAACAGCCATCCAATATACCCATATAGTTTTTGACTCAACCACCACCCCATGTTTGGCTAGTCAATACCCCACTGAGTTATTCAACAAATCAAGTTAATTAATTAATTGAGCTGGTGGAAAATTAACCTAGCTTCTTAAGTGACACGGGCCCTAAAATATTGGAGAACATAATTGCATTGGCAGCCCAATATGATATGCTTTTATAGAGTCCAAAATCTCTATCAGAGATTGGCCCCCAAACCAGACCAGTTCAATTACATTTGAAAATCTTTGGAATCATCCTAACTCCCCCCCCCCGTTATGGTGCCCCCTGTCCAAAAATACACTTCTGCATGTTCAGTGCAGTTCAGTTATACAGAAAACATGCAATACCCTAACATACCCACTAGTGTATTTGTAGGATGTCACTTCATTTTCTTTAATTGTACCAGGTCTGGTTACTGTAATCCTATCAGTGGACGCCATGAGGGCACACCAATGTTTTTTTATAATTAAAACATTGTGGGAACTGTGCAGTCGCGCGGCATTTTTTTTAACGTCAGAAGTTTTCAATAAGCTCGGAATAAAAAAGAATGACACGTCTGTAAACCATTTAATTTTATTTGTTTGTGTAAATTAATGTACCACTAATGTCTGTGGTAATTATTGTTCGAAGCACTTTGGTTATATTTGGTCTTCAGCTCATGCATTAATGCCAAAATTGAGCATTAATTACAGTCATTGTGGGTCTGAAAATAATATTATATACTATAGAATTGATCATACATGATCTTAAGTGATGGAGTCATGTTGTGTTTATGGGATTTCTGATAAAACGTGCTGTTATTATTAAGAGTGTAATAATATAAGGAAGGGAAAATGTATTAGAAAAGATATTGAGACAAGACATTGTATTATGAAGTCTGAGTTTTGTACTCCACAACATTAACACAGGAATTATCCTGAAGTGGGTTAATTGGCAAAATAAAGCATACTGAGCGAAAAAGGAAAAGCAAGTGTCGTCGCTCCTGTTCTTTCTCCTGTTTTACAGGAAATCACATCTAATTATCGGTCCCTGTGGTGGGACCTGTAACAGATTTGTGGGGGCTTGTCCGGGATCGGCGACACCTGAGGAATCTGTATCCCTCAGAGGGACAGCATGGAAGCAGATGCGAGCCACACTGGATGTCCAGCTAAGGATCTTAACCTCTGCAACACCTTTCACTGGTACACACAACGGCATCACAGTCATGACAGATGGTCCCAGCTAAGTGGCTAATGTGAAAACGCAGGTTTAAAGAGGATTGACTGTGACGGGTCTTTTAACTATGAAGAGATGCTGTTGATTATAGGCTCTTTGTAAACAAGAAGGACATTATTGTAAGGAGAGCGGAAGCTGGAGAATCACCATCAACAAAAAGCCACACTGGTGTAGATAAGTAATCAGATGTTCATCCATGGACAAGCTAATGTGCTTTAATGATGTAATATCATGTTACATGCACTATATTAATCCCAAACTCTCCAGAGATACTCATTCTGGCTGTGTGAGTAATGTCTGTAGCTTATCAAGGCAGGAATCTTAGGGCGTGACACATTGCGCACCACAATAATGCAGTCTTGTATTGAAGGCTCTACCTTTATGTTTACTTATAATTAAAATATGAGGAACAGAGAAATGAGGTGAGCTAATAGATGTTTGATTATAGAGTGAACAATAGATGATGGACAATGCAATGTGGAACACAGAGAGACAGGGTTTTTGGGGGGGAGGCAAAATGGGAACGTCAGCCATCCAAAAGGAAGGTTTTGGAACCCCCCTAGTGGATGCAGTACAGAGAGGCAGTGAGGTAGTATGGTGCACAGGTTCCACATGATTAATGTTGAGGATTATGTTGGAGAGGCTCCTGCATTCAAAGGCTACTCACTACTCCCAAAAACTACAGTAAGACAGAGAACCAAGACCGATCACTTTTAGGAAGTGTCCCATTCATTTCCTGTTCTTCTGTTTTGTAATGCATTTTTTATTCTGTGTATGTCAGCTAAATACTTTAATATAGGTATATGAAATACGTGTAACATAGTGTATGTGTAATATATTGAAATACTTTTCACTGGTGTGCCATGGTACTTCCTGTTTGAAACATTATACAATCTAATGTGAAGTACAAATGGTTGAACAGGAGTCCAGCAAATTGTGACAGGCAAACAGAAAATCACACAAGGAATCTGCCCCATCCCTGCTGGCAGAGAGACAGCAAGGATCGGAAACATAATCCAAATTAGCACCTTGATTTCAGAGGTCAAGCACTGTGTAACACATCAGCAATCGTGCAATGTGCATTTGGTGCCCTGAAAATGAATGCAGTTTGGGTGAGATGGTGCATAATCTAGAAAAACGATCCTACTGTGACTGCAGCACACGACTCACGCCCACAGCCCTGCGCACTAATCCACGTGAAATGCTGCGCCGTGGGCTGGCCATCGATCAAATACTGTTTACTTCATAAAAGATAGGCCCCTGAAGATACAAAATGCAAAATACAAAAGCATGTGCCTTTAATAATTTCTTTTTTGAAACTTGAGATTCAGTAAGAAATGGAGAAAAAGAGCTCTTTCAGTGTTACACGGCTTGTAAAGGAAATGTCGCTCAGACAGCCAGAGGGGGTTCACATAAATAATTCATAGATTCTCAAGTAGCATGACCCAGCTACCTTAGCTGCTCCTATAGTCGTCCATCCAGCACCCCAGGACCAAATGCTATTTGTATTCAAATCAATTTTTTTATGGTATTTTTAGGACACGGGAAATAACACTATGACGGCCGCATGAGGTTAATTTGTCCACAATTTTAATAATGCTTGTGCCTCCATTTGCACCTTTCATTGTGCTGAAATTACTGATAGGCTTCTGCATATAGAGACAAAGAATAAACCCCTTGTGATGAGAACATCTGGGATCAAGCGGGCAGAGGATCCAGCAAATGTCGGAAATGTCGCCTATAGTGGGAGTTAATCCAAAAACAGCACAAATCCACCTCTCGTTTGCAAGCCAATTGTGTTTGCACTTTCTCCAGCTCAATCATGGATTTCACGCAGTAATGGAACAAGCTTATTCTTTTCTTATGCATTTTGAGTCAGTTATGGTGTCTGGCATTTAAAGGGCGAGTGAAGGATAACCTATTTAAACAGACAGAGAAAACAGACAGCACTGTTATGATTTTATGAAATTATGATTGCATGATTGAGTTGCTCCACCACATGCATACAGAAACTTATTCCTTATGAATCTGCACATTCAGTTCACAAGTTGTTGTGTTGATGGAGTTCATTGTCACCAATGACTAGTAAATACTACTAAATATTTAATATATTTATCCACAGGCTGTTTTCAAGAAGAATAATAATCCATGGCAACATAGCAAGAAGTTTTTATCATCTGTTGGTCATGAAGTGAAACAATGTTTTTGTCAGTCACTGCTGTGCAGATCACAATGGGTTAAGCATTGTAACACTAATCCCCATTTGTTACTTGATTGAAACAGAAAGGAGGCTGTGGGTAATACACAAGGGAGATTAATCGCCTTTCAGGCAAAAAGCCTGCTGGAAAAAAAAAACGGAATTCATCAGTAGATTGACAGTTACTTGCATTGAATTACAACAAGCTGCTGTAGGTATAGTATAACCAGGAACAACTGACATGGTTTGTTTTTCTACAGTAATTATTTCCCAAATTTTGCATAATGCCCCATATGGAAATAAAAATGAACTATTTTAATCTATAATCCAGATCAAAATGGAATACGTTTAAGGTTTAGTGTCTGTCTGAATCCCGGCATTCTAGATCTCCATGTAAAATGTGCAAAGTGCATACTTCCAATCACCTTAATGACTAGCTTTTAACTCTTGGCTCTTTAGGCTTTCATATGATGTAGATTCATAGGTGGGTTTTGTGTTGACTGGTGTCTGAATAACTACTTAACTATTTAAGTGGCAGCATCATGCTGCTGTGGTGAGAAGGATTTCAGTCAGCCAAGGTATGTCCCACAGACCTGCATATTTCCACATACTGATAAAGAGCCAAGAAAAACAAACAGGTGCTTCCTGGACAGGTGTTAATACTTGTGTACCACACCATGGCTATCAAGATTAGGGCAGGTGTGTGAGGGTGTTAAGAATATGTGGTTCCAATAAACCAAGAACCAAGGAAAAATCTTCTCGCCCTCAGGTGTCCCAGAGTCATACTCATTAAGTGATTATTGACTCCCACAGGAAAATAAGACCATCTGAGTGGTTTAACTGATCAAAAGAATCTGTCACCCGGACTCTTCCTGATTAAAATGAAATGTAAATGAGTAAATGAGAAATGACTTGAACATAAGTGGGACTGCCGGTGGTAGCTCAGCTACTGAGCTTTTGTGCAGTGCCACTGTAAGAGGACTGCCAGTGAAAAGAAGTCTTTGCCAGTTCCTGGGACACCTCTGTTGTTGGAACTTGGCAGGGGCAAAAAACTGGGACTTCCACTTTAGTGTGAAAAACTAATGGAAAAAGGAAAGAAAAACTTTTACACAATGGTTCAAAAAGTGGAATCAAAAACAAGATTTTGATCAGACTTAAATGGGTTTAATTTTTGACATGAATGGATGAAAGTGACTATGTTGCGAAACGGTATGGTGTGACACTTTCTTTAAGCAGATGATGTTTGGCAGGTCTCTAGAAATGTCTACTGGGTCTACTAGTGGAAACGTGATCACCTTAACCATATCAACATAATCTTTCACCCTTTGCAGTGCTGACATTTTAACCTGACAGTGTAACCAAAAAAAGACATTAACCTATATTATTCTGCTATGTTTGTTATCCAGATTTATGTATAAATCTGTGCATTTGTACTTGTTGGTTTTTACTGGAGATTACTGTAAGTACTTGATCTTTTGTACCACAACAGGGATCCTAAGTTCTACCTGAAAACCTGATGAGAAAAGTAGTACTATTCTATTTGAATTAAAATAATGATACTTATTATGATACATCATGTTATTTATATACTGAACACTTGCTTTACTTCAATATAAAGTCTTTGCAATAGTGCAGTACACTTAGATAATACATATAAACCTTATATTCTAATGAAAATCTGCTCACTGTGAAAATTATAGAATTATATCGCTGAAACCCAATAAAGCTGAATATTGCTGGGCAAGAGCAAATACCCACCAATCCTGTTTCTCTTATTTCTGTCAGCAATCGACTGAGCAGGACTGATCATACAGAAAATTATGCAGCAGGCCTTAGTAAACAGACATATCCATTTAGCATATAGATATTTAATGTTTTTATGTGTGTGCATATAAATATATACATAAATATAGTATGTTTTAGTTTTCCTATTTCCCTTATTAAAAAAAAATACATATTTGCTGAAGTAGGTCAAATTCAGTAGTCTTTGCACTGCCCTTATTGCGCTAATGCCAAATCAAAGCAATAGAAAAAAACTTGTAAGACAGTGCCCTCCAGTGTGAGATAACAAAAATTACATCTTAATACTGAATTTAAAAGAAAGAACTTTCTCTGGCATAAACTTGAAGCAGCAAATGTTTTGATGACGGAGCAAACACAATCAGGCTCTTTCATATATTCATTTGACTAAATTTCAGGTCACATTTGGGCAGAGTTTAGTCAAAATGTACATAGAAAAGTGATTCATACCCATGGGGAATTTTAATGAAGCCTCATAAAACATTTGCTGTATTATTTGACACCACTAGATGGTGCTCTTGGTTGGCTTTGGGCCATGCTTTGAGCCCTTTTATAAACACAGAGCACACTCTAGTGGGGTCAGAAAATGCAGCAAATGGTTCACGAAGAATCATTTGCCCATGACAAGGGAAATTCTCTTTTCGCCTACTCCATCTCGCTGTTCATGAGTCACACATATAGGTGTGAATGAGACTGGGGGTTACAGCAGTGGGTGGGTCCCCCGAGATGCAGCAATGCGGGGTTAAAGGCTCTGCTGAGCCCCAAATTTTCTACAACTTCCTTTTTGGTGTCAATACACTTTATTTCTGAATAATGACAGCAACCTTCAAACACATCAAGAGAAATGCTAATGGCTATGCTGAAGCTTATGCTGATTCTTATGCTGACAGCCATTGAGTAAGTTGATGTGATGTGGCTAACACATCCATCCATCGATCTTCTAATCCCCTAATTTGGAGCCTGCCAGAATAGGGAATGAAGATGGGGTACACCCTGGATGGGGTCCAAACCCATGTCAGGACACATGCATGTCCTCACTAACACACACACACACACACGTGTTGGCGTACCTATCTTAATTTCTGTGGAAAAAACCCTAATCCCAATCATGACAGTCTTAACTCCTATCCAGCCACTCTATCCTTAGTTAAAAATATAAAGTACAGATATTTTATGGGTTCCACTGAAATGAAGGTAGCTGATTATGGGCGAGACCTTGGTGTGTATGTTGATGCTTCCTTGTCCCACTCTCGCCAGTGTGGGGAAGTAATAAAAAAGGCCAATAGAATGTTGGGTTACATCTCTAGGTGTGTGGAGTTTATGTCAAAAGATGTGATGCTGTGATTATATAATTCCTTGGTATGACCCCACCTAGAATATTGTGTGCAGGTTTGGTCACCATACCTTAAGAAGGACATTGCTGCCTTGGAAACGGTTCAACATAGGGCTATGAGAATGATTCCTGGTCTTAGAGGAATGTCTATGAAGAGATTTTAGTTGAGCTGTATCTGTTCAGCCTCGAGCAAAGGAGACTAAGGGGGGACATGATCCAGGCATATAAGATTCTAACAGTTACTTCTATATTAGTTCAAATACAAGAATTTGTGGTCATAGGTGGAAATTAGCGGGAGAACATTTTAAACTGGATTTGAGGAAGCACTTCTTTACACAGCATGTAGTTAAGGTATGGAATAGTCTTCCTGTTAGTGGAGTGCAGGGGTCACCAACCTTTTTGAAACTCAGAGCTACTTCACAGGTACTGAGCCACACGAAGGGCTACCAGTTTCAGTTTAGGTCCTAAACTTATCTAAACTTCATGTGTAATAAACAACTTTTAAATGCTTTTCCTTAGATATTGTCATTTTCAAATCTATATAAATGCAAATGTGATTAAAGAAGAATAGCAACAGGACAAAATTAAATTTTAGACGCTGCTCACTGGTGAGTTGTGCTATTTTTAGAACAGGTCTGCGGGCAACTTGGGGGCATCCTGGTGCCCGTGGGCACCATGTTGGTGACCCCTGGTGTAGTGCAAGCTGAAACCTTGGGTTCCTTTAAATCAGAACTAGATAAGATTTGAACAACTCTCCCCTAATGAGCTTGATGGGCCTCCTCTCGTTTGTAAATAACTTATGTTGTTAACCATAAGTAACCAAACAAAATAAAAGACTTTTGGCGTTTTTACTTTCTTGATTGCATTCAGAGATTTTTACAAAGTTTTCGATTAACCAACTGGGAACCTGAAAAATGTCCCCAAGAGTAAGGAAGTTCAGGTTTTAGTTTCAAGTCCCAAATGTGATCTATGTAAACCCCCCCGCCACACACACATACACACACACACACACACACACACAAGTTGGTCTTCCTATTTAAATGGTGATAGTCCATTCATTTCTATGGGAAAAACCCTAATCCCAATCACGACACCCTTAACCCCTACCCATCCCTGACCATAACCATAAGTAACCAAACAAAATAGAGATTTTTGGCATCTTTAGTTTTTTGATTACATGTACAGATCTTTGTCGGAACCTGAAAAACGGTCCCCACAACGTCAGAACAACAGGTTTTTGTCACATTGTGGGAGCCATTTGGTCCCCACAATGTAACATAAATGCAATCCACACACAAACGCACACACACATAATGCATCTCTTTTGACTGCAGGAGAAAAACCCATGCAACAGAACACATAACCTTCTCATGGAGAGAGGAGATGAGATTTTGGGTATTCCTTACTCAATACCCTGTGCTTTCTCACTAGCGGATAAGCAGTGCAGAAGATGGAAGGAAAGGCTTTGGGTTAAGCTGTGAGTTTTGGGTATGTGGGACCAAGTTTTTAAAATGTGGTGGTGGGTGTTGCTGAGGCACCCGTGTGCTGGATGACGTGTTCTGTAAAATTAACACTCAGTCTCTGCTGCAGGCTTCCTGTGGGTTTCGAAAAGATGCACTTTCATTCTGCAGATCTCAGAGAGGCATTTTCCACAGAGGCGGCAAACGGCAAAGTGCCTGTGTGAAAAGTTGATAGGTACCACATTTCTATTTATTTTCTGGGTAAACGGCATCTATTTTCTTTGGCTCCTGTTATACCGGATTTGATCAAATGACTTGGGTCCCTCTTCACACACTGTAAGTATACTTCATTGCAATTAGCATTCTTTTTATGCATTTACCATATTCGGAGTTCAATTGAAGCGAATCGAAAAAAACTTTTATTGTCATCTCAGCCATGTGTAGTACAGAGAAACGAAATACCATTCCTCCTGAAATCACAAAGCGACATTAATGACGGACCAGACATCACAGTTACAGAGTTTTGGAACGATTTACTTAGTGCAACAAAATTCAATTGCATTTATCAATAATATAAGAGAAGGGGAGACAGAGGGAAGACTACTACTTACATTAGCTACTAAACATCACGTAACAAACATTCCACATTAGATAAACAATGAACAGGCGCACAACATGGAGCAGTGTGGTGTTCAGAAGCCTGAGAGTCTGTGAGATTTCATTCAGATTGTTCCTCAAACAGTCTAGGACTCCAAAAGCTTTGCCTCTAAAAGTATCAACCTTCATTTCATCACCTTACCTGTCTGCACTTACTCAAGATACCACTGCTCAGTAGCAGCTAAAAGTCCGTTTGAAAACATACATGTGAAATTAAAAACTGCCAAAAATATGATTTTAAATGATATTTTTACAGTATTTTAAAAGTAAACAACTGTATATCAGGCTCTGTATGTGATAACCGTGTGATGTTTTGCCCTCTATTTTAGGGTTGCCAGCGTGTGCTGATTTTGCAGGAAGGTTAAATCAAATACTTAATACAAGAAGTCTGGTTTTGAAGAGTGACTTCCTCCATCGGACAGCAAGGATGAACCATTGAAACCGAAGATGAACAGCTCCGAAAGCGGCTGCGTCCAAACGGCGGACTTTCAGTTCGTCCTCTTCCCGGTGGTGTACAGCTTCGTGGTGGTGTTCGGACTCCTGGGTAACGTGCTCGCCCTCTACATGTTCATGTGCAAGATCACGCCGCGCACGTCGACCAGCGTGTATATCATCAACCTGGCGCTGGCGGACACGGCTTTTCTGTGCACGCTGCCTTTCCGCATTCATTACCACTTAAACCACAATGACTGGATCTTCGGGGACCAGGCGTGCCAGATCACGGGCACTCTGTTCTTCGTCAACATCTACGTCAGCATCGCCTTCCTCAGCTGCATCGCCATCGACCGCTATGTCGCCACGGTGCACCCTCATGCCTACCTCCGTCTTCAGCGCGGCCCCTGCACGCAGCTGGTCAGCCTGTCGGTGTGGACCGTCGCCGTGGTTGCCGTCACCATCTTCATCGTGGTCGGCCCTCTGGAGAGCAACCCCACCGGTGACCGGCGGAGCTGCTTCGAGAACTTCTCGGAGAACGAGTGGGAAAAGCGCCTGGCGGCCTACAGTGCCTGCAGCCTGCTGTTCGGCTCACTGGTACCTTTCGTCATCATCATGGTGTGCTACCCCCTGGTGGCTCGCCGCATCGCACGCATCCAGACGGGCACCAGCCGCCGGGCGCTGCGTGTCATCTACGCCATCCTGGGCATCACGGTGCTCTGCTTTCTGCCGTACCACGTCGTGTACCTGCTGCACCTGCTCATGCGCCTCCACGTGATCCGGCACTGCTCGTACGCCTCCGCTATTTACCGCGCGCGTCGTGTCACCATGGCGCTCGTCAGCATCAACAGCTGCCTGGACCCTGTTCTCTATTACTTCTCCACCAGCTTCTGCAAGCTGAACAGGCCCACGTGGCTGTCACTGGGTAGGCACCATAGGGTCTACAACATCAGCAGCAAAATGTGAATCTAATCTACATCTCGGGAAGCTCAAGCCTGTGAGGCCTCCATGTTCAGCATGGACAGACCCTCCATGTGGGTCACCAGCAGTGACAAGAGGCTGGCATACAATAATTAGCAAAGCCAGTGATTTATAACACACCCGCATGCCCGATATGAAAACTAAATGTTTCGACTGTATAATTTGTGGCTTTGCTTTACCAAAGCTTTTAACTATACCACTACCTAGGGGGGCCAACCCAGGTCTATGAAGGTCCTACAAGTTTGGAGCAAAACTGAAAACTGAAAGAAAAAAAAAAAGACAAAAATGTGCCATAAAATACTTTGTTAAAACTGTTGAACACTGTTGTAAAAGGCATTTACCAAAGTCTTAACAGACATGCAATGTCAGAAAGATTACTACATAGATTAAAACCTTGATAGTTGTATGGTGAGTTTCCTGTTTATTCTGGTAATAGAGCTACTTTTACCCAAACCATGTTGAACTCGAACCAAGTGCTTGAGTATTGGTTTGCCCAAATAACCTGTGTGCCGGTAATCAAGAGGTCATTGGTTCAAACCCAGCCTCAGCACGTCTGTGGGTCCTTCAGCAAGGCCCTTAACCCCCAGCTACCTGGGCGCCGCTATGGGTGACTGCCCTTCACAGACAACTTACTCTACAAAGAGCAAGTTGAGGGAGGCGTAAAGAATTTCCCCATGGGGATCAATAAAGTATAGATTATTATTAAATAACAGTTGGACTCTCCATTTTTCACAGGACAGAACTCTATGTAATTAGCTTTCTATGGATAAACACCTTTTAATAGACAAAATGCTTGATAATACAAAATATAGAAAGCAAAAAATAATAATAAATCACCAATGTTACTGTGATTTAACATTTTATTGTAAAAGTTTTATTCAAAGCAGTCCTGCACAGACAGAGAGGTACAATGTCATCCTCATCACAGAGAATTCAGCACAATCCAGATGGAAGCCCTTTGCGGAGCAACGATGATAGGAAGCTGCCCAATTCCTCATCCTAAAAGAGAAAACCGTCTCTAAATATTATAACAGACCACCCTGTTACATTCTGAAAAACAAGCCTTACACACACACACACACAAAAAGAATTTCCTATATATCCATAATGCAAATGACCCCAAACTGAATAGCAAGGCTGCGTTAGCTATTTGTAGATTACTTATTAATCTTAATATTGCTTCTCTTGTGTGCCTTGCAATTGTTAGACATTTTTCATACTTTTACACATTTCAACCCTCAAATCCACAGAATGGACAGAGTAGTCATTTTAATACTGACTCCAAACCACTGTTGCAGGTACAGCCATGCAAGAAATAAACATAACTGAGGCAAATTAATCTTATCAGATGACTGTGGTTCTTTACAGTTTAGAGCAACTAGTGAACTTTGTGGTTTCTATTTCCTGTCAACAGTCAACAGTCTACCTGCTCATTGGTTAAATAAACTGGTAGACGCAAGGCGGTTCATATTGTTTTGTCGTCTCCGTTTTCATGGCTAATGCCACACTTACATGTCATTCATACTTTCATACTGCAGTGATTTTACATTTTCCAGAAAAACAAGACAACGCTGAGGTTTCGCCTTGAGATGACAAAGCGGCAGAGGAGTGCATGCAACTAGCACACGATCATGGGGGTGGGAACAATGTGCCCTGTACTGGGGGGTACTGTTCCAGACCACCTACGGTGTATTTATTTAAAAGAATTTCCAACCACACTTTAAGCCTAAACTGGCTGTTGAGGTGTTCGGAAAAAAAAAAAAAAAAAACGTAGAAGTCACAGAACTACAGCATCCAAAGCAGTCTTTATATGATTTTATACACCAACTTCAAACATTTTCTTTTACATTTTGTGAAGAAAATGGTTCTCAATGTAACAGTTGCCTGATATGGATATGCGTTTCTGTTTTCCAAGATAGATCAGAAATTATCCACTGTTCCATCCATGCAGAAGTGAGGTTGGCACTTTCCTGTGAGACTGAGAGGCCACTGTTGGGTGTGCTGTTAGTGTCTTACCTGGTAGCTCCAGGAAAGAAGAACAACCTTGGTATTGGGGTCTTCAGCAGAGGATGACACCTTGAGGACAATGGATTCCACCATAACTGTGCCGTCCGGAAGGTGCTGGATCGTGTAGCCTTTCAGCACGCTGCCACAAGAGAGAGCAAGTAGGGAAGATTTTATTAATCCTTGTGCAGAACCTGGGAAGTTTTCAGATATCCCCTAATGGTATCCGTGACAGATACAGATACATGTGAGGAATATTGCTATTAGCCGGAGTGCAGTGCCCTTTGTGAATTTAGAATTAAGGGCCTTGCTCAAATTGCCAGTGGTGGAACTTCTGGCTGGCTATGGGTTTCAAACTCACAACCTTGTGGCCACAAGTACAGATTCCTAACCCACTGAGCTACACAACGGCCCTAAAACAGTGCTACCCACTGAACCACTATGCCACTCAAACTCAGGCAAGATCTGAGCAAAACTGTGATCCACTATAATGCTGCAAAGACACTTCTATGATTTCACCAATATATAGTATATTTTGAACATAACAAAAAAAATGGTATAAATACAGTGGTACCTCGTTATACGTCAGCTTTGGAATAAGTCTAACTTGGTATACATCCTGTTTGGATGCGAAGAATTTTGCTTGGTATACGACCTGTGTTTGGAATATGACTCGCGTGCTAGAACATGTATGGGTCAAAATGAGTCACGACACCGCACTCTACCCTTGTTTATCTCTCGAGACAAAGCCAGGACTGCCCACGAGCGTCAGTACGCCAGTTGCTACCATTCAGTGAACAAGCTGCCCTATAACTATCTTTTCATTTATTTCATCTAATTGCTTTTATATTTATGTATTTTAGTATTAAGCAGTGTTTAAATAACTTTATAAAATCCCATCAATGTATATTATGCCACTAACAATAGGATTTTTTTCATAGGAACGGATTAATCATTTCCCCTTTATTTCTTAGGGGAAAAATTGAGTATGGTACACGTCCTGTTTGGTATAAGTCCAAGGATGTGGAACGGATTAAGGACGTATACCGAGGTACCACAGTACCTCACTAGTGTCACCCACCAGCCTGGGAAGCTTGACTGTGTTAGGTTTTATTCTAGCTCAATAACGTAGGATAATAAGACACAGTCAACTCAAATTTTATCTCATATGACACCAAAAGAACTGGATTAACAAAGGAGTCAGACTGTTTGGGGCTACGAATTCTTCTGATTTAAAACATTACGAATTTCATCTTACGTGACCATGGAAAGACCTAAATGGTAACAACAGGAAGCACTGCCACCCCCGCAGTCATCACCTCTTGAGGTGGCTGTAGACCCTGTTGAGAGTGTCAGTGTCGCTGTGTGGGTCCTGCAGATGCACGCGGCAGGTGAAGCGTAGCTGGTGCTCGTTGAGGCCCAGCTCTTTGAGGGCCTGCTCTGGCGAGACCAGGCGGAGACTCTGTATCCCGACAGACAGATCAGGAATCAGGGTTTATCACAGGGGAACAGGAAACATTTTTATTTAAATCTAAGGGAACAACAGACAACTCGTAGCTCAAGATTTTTAAAGTCTAAGTAATATTTGATGTAAAATTAAAACAATTCAGTCTATATAAAATATATGTGGTAAATGTAGAAATTATGGTTCTGTTAAGAGTTAGAGAGAAAGAATTGAGGGGGGGGGGAAATCGTACAGTATGAGTCACTTAAATCACTAGCTGTTAAACTGGAAGGCAGGGTAGCTGAAGGCACAGAGCTTGATGCCACACCATACCAGCCCCCAAAAATACTCTCTGTGGCAGAGAATTGGGTACTGAGTGTGAGTACCAGCTGGTACCACACCGAGACAAGCAGGGGACAGAGAATAAAGGCTTTGGTCATTTGCGTGCTCACATTGTCCTTCATGATGAGTGTGCCGTGCATCGTCCGCGGCTTCTTGGAGTCCGGCAGAGGACCTGCGATGAATCGTACAGGGAGGGGCCCACGAACGCAGTAGACAAAGACCATAAACAGCAGCCGTTAGCTCCAAATTCTTATAATTAAATGTCAGTGACATACATTTAACTTGAGAGTAGAGAATCAGCCAAAGACCTGAGATAAAACGGGTCATGGAACATATATAGCCATGCGGTTACAAAACTGCAGACGAAATGATACAGTACACGGACTTTCTGGTTAGAACTCAAGAAAAGTTCCAAAAACAGAAAAGCATGTTGTGGTACTAAATTATTCATATAAAAACCCCCCATGGTAGGAGTTAATCCTGAACAGTAATGGAAAAAACGCGTGTGTGACAAACATCTACCATGTGGTTCAAATGTCATCTTACATACTAATACACCTGAAATTTCTTCAAGCGTTATGCTGCACTCTGCTGGAAGCAGAACATACCTCCAAGGGCAGCCTCCCTCTTGAGAAGGTTGAGAGAAATGTCCACCGGCACACTGGGGTTTGTTGCTATAGTAGCAGTCTCCCCATTGGCTGGCATAAAACAACTTATGCCTGTGGTGAAGGACAATTTTAGTATTCGTGCAAAAACAAAGAACCATAATAGAACACAATGATTAACAGATGCCGATGTGTCATAAAGAAAACAGAGACACAAATTAACCACAGCAATGACTATTTTAAGCAAACACACGTAACTCATCTCACAGAAGTATCAAGGTATTTGTCCAAAATACACAGAGGTGATTTTCACCCTGAACCAGCTAACTGCCTGATAACTGATAAGTAACATTATAATCCACATTGCAGAGAAATTTTTGGATCTACTCTCTACATGTCATTAGCCCATGTCAGCGGGCTATATTTCATGATCGGCTTGACTGTTAAAGCGGGTGTGAGCTCTACTCACTGAATTCCTGCTCAATCTTGTCCTTGAGGAACTCCATCTTCTTGGCCTCGCCGTGCACCAGCAGCACGCTGCGAGGCTCAGCCATGCGAATCAGCTGCATGATGCCTTTGGCGTCGGCGTGGGCGCTGAAAGACATGTACTCCACCTGCAGCTTCACCTCCAGCTGACTCGGACATGGGACACACAGAGCCGATAAGTAAAGCTTAGCTTAAAGGCCCGCATGCAGGTCATCGGAATTTGTGGTTTGAGGTGACAGCTCATTAAACACGTCACATTTTTTTGTAATATTGTGTTTATGCAATCATGAGCACTTCCAGACATTTCAAAATTAATATCAATGGTTCTAAATTTTGAAAAAATGCAAATATACATAAATAAAATAAAAACTGCTGATTATTGACAATGTGTATATGAAATTATCACTATTGTTGATTCAATACCCATAGTTCAGTATGATCATTAGTGAAATTAGCAGGAATGATTTTTATTTTTTTTTTTAAGGGGGGTCATAATTAATGCAGGAGGAGGCAAGGTTATCATTAGCCAATGATATATTTTGAATGGGGGAGTGACAGGGGAGGGGTACTCCAGGAGCCAATCAGCTTTCAGCTGGGGCCAGTGCTATTGTGGCCCCACCCCTGTACATGATGCTGAAAATTATGATAAAGGTGGAGGGAAAGACGAGGGTTTGGAAGTGGAAAGCATTATGACAGACACAGGCAGCCAAGTGCAAAAGTATGGAAGAACACCAGCAGACCAGGGAGCCAAACCCAAATACGCCCCCTCCCTCTCCATCTTACCGTTGTTCTTCCCTCCATCTCCAGCTTCTTTTGGCCACTCAGGATCTTATGTCCCACTGTTCCCTGCACACAGTAGCCTGGCATGATCACCTGACGAGAGAGTGAATTACTGCAGGGTACATATCATGTGGATTCCTTCCCAGCTAAAATGTGCTTTAAAAATAAATGAACAAACCAGGTTAACAACTATATTTAAGCTTGCAAGGCTTGCAGACATCAGCTGCACAGGGTCACTTCACAGGGGGTCAAAAAAGTAAGAACTCTGGTGATTCTGGAAGGACTGACAAACAGGAGCACAGTTCCCTATTAAAACTCACTCATAACAGAGCATGCACAGGAAAAAGGAATCAGAAAACTTTATTAATCCTGCTGGAAACTGCTTGTTAGAACTGCTCAAAGACAGGAAAGGTACAAAAGGCAGGATACAAAAATATAATAAACAACATAAAATATGCACCCAAGTAAAATGGATTTAAATAGATTTAAATAAAATACAAGTGAAGATGAGTCAAGCCAAAAGTATCCATATATTGCACATACTACTATTATACTGGCCATAATGTGTTCATAAGTAATTTTGCACATTGGTAAAATGTTATTACACATAATGTGTACTTTTATCCATTATAGTATTATAATATATTGCACATACTTTAAGTCATTGCAAATTGAAAGACATGAGGGATAGAGAGGACAGCTTATGCCTGGGTGACAGATTCCGAGGAGGACCTATAGAGTCTGACAGCCGTGGGGAGAAAAGACTTCCTGTGGCATTCAGCGGAACACAGGTAAAAGGTACATCTCCGTTCAGGAAATCAGGATTTTTAATAGGGCTGGGTAAAAAATACCGATTCTCCGATTCTAATCGATCTTCAGTTTAACGCAACGATATCGATACGGGAAATCCCCGAATCGATTCTTAATGCGCGTGCTTCACGTAAGAGGATATGAATATTCACCTCTCGTCCTGAAGG
>JAODLC010000113.1:21555810-21586674 GCA_026781145.1 Hippopotamyrus pictus
GGGTAGGTAACCATTTGCAACTATTTAATGTCAATAATATAAAAGATCATGGGGTTATTCTAATAAAATTTCAGTTACCCAGCCCTTAAAGCGCATAACAGCAGTAACATGCAGAAGTTAAATGCTGCATGAGAAACAACATTATCAATAAATTAATTAAATAAAATGAGCAAGTATGGACTCACCCTCATTCCTTGACATGACTTCCATATGTTGACCCTTGACCCAAGGAAGCAGTTTAATAGACGAGAACTTTTATGTTAAAATGTAATATAAGAATCCCAATAACACCAGTGACAAAAATCTGTGACAAATATATATTTTTAAATAAATTACCGGGTGTGACCCTAACACCAGAGGAAGGTTAAGTTCCGTTTAGAAATGTCGTACAAAACTTGTTAAAATAAGGAAATTACGTATTTATTTCTTATTTATCAGTATACAGACACCTTTCTCTAAGGCGAATGGCGATTTGGGCAAGATACTCAATGACCCGCCAATTAACATCTAGCATTGGGCTGACGTACCACCTGTGTTGCCGAGGCAACATAACTGTGTTGGTAACCTGATTGAGGCCAAAAGCTCCTAACAGCACCCTTCGTAGTCTACGACAAATGATCGTCACTGGCATAAATTTGGACTCTAGTGCTCACCAGACATGTAAGCTATCATACATTAATCACTATATATGTATACAGATATGTGGAGATAATTCAGCTTGTTATTTATTTACTTTTAAAATGCAATAGTTTTCCAGCTTTCTACGCCACTACCTAGGTGGCACCGAGAAAACAGTTTTCAACTTTATATATCAGCGATGTCACTACGTTCGGCATTTTCTGTCCTATCACACCAAGTATGGTATAAAGCGCTTTGTTTATTTGAAACTGTGTCGGGATTGAATTCGCAAACGACGTAGCTTTTCAAAATATCCACTTTAAACTTCAACATTCAGCGAAACTGTTCGGCTAGGCTATGAGTAATTCTGTCTCTTCATTTTGAGGGATAAAACATAATTGATCCAGCAGATAGCTACAGCACGATCGACGTGCTGATTACATTTTGGGGAATTACGTAGCACTGATTTCCCAAGATAAGGCGGCCAAATAGCATGTTTGCATATTTAATTATTCGATATGACTTGGGAAAAACAATGTAAGATAGAATAAGAGCGCTTGCTAAGCAACTTAACAGAATACCAACAGGGTTAATGTTTTTACTATTAAACTCATGCCAAATATTTCCATATAAACAGTAGTTTAATAATAAAAAAAACTTTTCTTGAAATAATATAATGTTACTTTTATTATACTTATATGTTGACTGCCTACTACGTTGACTTCTAGATAGTATGATAAACCTACAAATGTTGTAAAACCAAGTGGGAGGTTTACATGGAAATAGTACGTATAGGCTCCAAGCCTCCATGCGATCATGACCAGGATAAATGATTAGAAGGTGAATGGATTTATGGAGTATTTTGGATTTGTAGGTGATTGTCAACTGCAGAATTGCATCAGGAAATATAGGTCTTACATGGTATGATTTGTATAATTCCTTTGCTTGCATTATACAGTATATATAGGCCATCTATACTTCCAACAGTCAGGTAACGTTTGATTACTACATGTACAATATAATAATCGATACCCCAAGCGTGTCTGCTGGAGTGTGGCATGAGTAAATGGTGTCCTGTAGTTCTGGGCATACGGCAACTCTGGATATAACGGACTGT
This sequence comes from Hippopotamyrus pictus, assembly GCA_026781145.1. Taxonomy (NCBI): domain Eukaryota; kingdom Metazoa; phylum Chordata; class Actinopteri; order Osteoglossiformes; family Mormyridae; genus Hippopotamyrus; species Hippopotamyrus pictus. The sequence continues at coordinate 21,557,546 of JAODLC010000113.1, forward strand.
TTTGTCAGATTCCTTAAAGTCCATTATAACGGGATTGTACTGTAGTAGGTTCATTGCATGTTCTGTGCTTTAACTCAGTGGTGTTCGTGAGAAATTCCACCTGATGCTTTTTCATCTAGGAAAATGAGATGGCAGCTGTACTGAAAACCATTTCTGAGTAAAATCCTGCTGAAACTCCATCACATTGGCTGAGAATTCATCACACATCATGCATGTTACAAGGCCTAAATCTTCCAAAGGGCGCTGCAGGCCAGCTGAGAGTCATACCTATAGTGTGGGAGGGGTCTCATACCACAATGTGCCTGGCCCTCCACGAACCTCCTCCTTGGCACATAAGAAAGCAAGCAGCTCCGTACACCTTCTGTCCCACTCTCACTCTCTCCTGAAGCAGACCAGTGTGATGAGCATTGATGAAGTCACTGAGCTGCTGCAGAACATCCCCACCTCGCCTGCACTGACCCTCAACAGATACAGAGTGCTACCATCCATTGAGAAGAGACATACCCCTGGAGACATGCCTTTCCAGGGAATGGAGGAGGCGGCCACCAGGCTAAGCCGATCCGACCAGCTCTCCAAGAAGGGCCGTCATCAGGCCACTCCCTCTTCCCATAGTCACCCAGAGATTTCTAAGTCTTCTGAAGCACAGTGTGGTGTAGTCACAGAGCCCTCAGACTTGGCTGCATTGCCTCTGGAGACTCCTGATGGGATCTACGGGGGCTTACTGCTGGCCATCCGATCTCCAAGTGGGAGGAGGTTCCAACAGCATTTTCATTCCACAGAAACGCTGCAAACAGTTCTAGCTGCTGCAGAAGCTAGATATGGCACAAAATATGAGAACAGCATCATTGAGACCATGGATGTGCCTCGAATGAGCTTCACTGATCTCACACAGACTTTAGCTGAAAGTGGCATCCAGAACAGGTCCGTTGTTTGCATCACTCAAGAATACAGCTCCACAGATAGCTTATAAAGTCATCAACAAAATATCACATTAAAAATTGTGTAGAAAGCCTATTAAATTTCCTATGAAGAACAACTTACAAGCAGCTTGTCTGTGGTTTATATACTTTAATTTCTCATTTAGGCTAATAGTATATGTATAAATTGTGAATAGCATAACTTCGCTCTCTGATGAAAATTATGGATGTCCACTTTTTCTATAGATAGAATACACCTCCTGTCTGAATATCTCCTGTCTACTGATAGCGTTTCACAACTAATTGATCGATAAAAAGATGTTTTATGAAGTCATCTGTTTAATATTTGATGTACTAAACATTTCTATGCATGGTGACTTGTATGGATTACTTTATATTGCTAATTGTACCAACTTAACATTGATAGCTAAATAGCTAACATCATTGTTTATTGTATGTTATAAAGCGAGTGTTTGTATATTGATATTTACATATTTGTCTCACTGACAACAATCCATGGAAGAAAATTTAAGAGAAACTACTCACTGATAGCTGTGTAAAGACAGGTTTGTTTCAGCAACTGAGGATGTCTCATTATGTTGATTTAGGTTTATTTTGTAAAGGAATTTTTGAGAAAATGTATTTTTTTCATGCTTCTGAAATAATGGATTTTTTGAGATATGTGTTTTTCATCAGACGATGCCAATATTTTAAATTTCAAAGCCTTATAGAAATGCAGGTATCTTGGTCATTGACTCAACTGCTCTGCAGCTGCTGACCAAGTGGATGTAATTTAAAAATAAAGTCTTGATCATCATCCACGACAAAAAGACACCGTGTTTTGTTTTCAGCAAATGTTTAAAAATGTAGTCGTTACCAAAATCCACCATTAACTAACAAATGACAGAATATTTGCTTGTTTTTTCATGATTATGGACACACAGAAATGGAAATAACTCATGATCAATCCAGGTTAAAATGGCATTTTCTATGGGTACTCTTTTCTAAATTTAATAAAAGTTGATTAAACATGTTTAAGTTCAGGCCATTTTAGACTCCCATAAGCTTAGTGAATGTGGTTCAGTATGCATGTCCTCCTTGTGATGTGTAGGCCAACTGTAATGTGTAAATTGTACATAGTGTGTGTTCCCAGCAATGAACTGTCACCCCATCCAGGGTAGTCCCTGACTTATACTCTGTTGCTTTAGGCAGGCTTTATTCTACCCCCCACAACTCCCCTCAACAGATGGAAAAATCTCCCAAAATACCTAGGTTAATTATATTTTCACTGCATAAACCTTAAATAATATAAAACAAAGATTTAATTACAGCTATTCAAAGCCAGTTGTAAGCTTCTATAACCAGGGACTGACAACCTGGGATGCAAGTACACATTCCCCTTTAGAATCAATACGTGCAGCAATTGATTAATGTAACAACACAAATACGTACATATTTTATGTGCATTTGCGCCAATATGACAAGAAATTTTTAACCTCTATACCACAAATGAAGCACAAATTAGCATATAAAGCTTAAAATGCATAATTGTCATATCGGTGGAAATGCACATAAAATACGTTCACATTCACGCTGTAACAACAATCGATTGCCACACATATGGCATTTAAAGGTGAATGCATATTTGCATTCCAGTTATGTCAATCCCTGTCTATAACATTGCTCTGCAGACAAAGGATATAATTTACCAATCAAGCCACAAACTAGGAGTGAGGCAAAATGTATGTCTAGAAAGAAATTACAATTGCTACTTGGACAATAGACCAGCTTCAAATCTTAACCCATTCCAAAGTGCCCCAATTCAGTAAGACAAATGTATATTTCGATAAGATGGTACTTTATTACAACAAATACTATTTAGAAATAACCATAAAACCAAAGAGCAGAAAGTGCAAGACAAGTGCACTATAGAGCTGCTATTTATTGGTTTCACAGCTATAGTAAATTCAGGCATTTAAAACTAATTTCACTCAAGCACTCTCTCATAGCATCTGCAAATAAAGTCAACATCCAATTTTAGTCCGAATAAAAATGCATACACTGCAGTACAAAAAATTGTAACATGAATTGATGCTATTTGCCCCATTTTTTTTTTTTTTAAATCACTGCAGTTAAATATTACTGCCTAATTTTTAGGTTTCATACGGTACATTATAAACTCCTATTTTTACTTGGTAAAAGTGTAGGAATTCCTGTCTTTTGAACAGAACTCGTTAGTCAATGTTGCAAGGAAAAAAGCGGTTACAAAAAAAATGACGAATGTATTCAATTTTAGGCCATTTATAGTGAGAGTGGAGGGAAACTAATTTCAGAAAGTAGCGTCAAAATAAACATGTTCTCCTTGTGAAGGTATCAGTTTGTACATCAATGGCCCACCTTGTATAATAGTAATACTGGACTACTTATTAAAACCTACACATAAATTACATCAGAAATCTGGTTTTATGAAGCTTATATACCCCCTTTCATTCGCAGGTGAGAAGAATTGTGTTTAACCTGTGTAATACGGTATTAATAGGAATGTTTTTCTAATATGCCACAAGCTTGGCCACATTCAATACATTTCTGTATAATCTGTCGTTTTTTAGAAGTGCATATGTATTACAGGATAATGCCACTGCTCGATGTGCAAATTTGGCTTACTGTGTAGTCACAGCTGATCCAAATACAGTAACCTGACTAACCAGTACACAGACAGAGAATTGGTTCAGATTGATGGTTTAAGCAGAGTTCAGCTGGTATTTGAGATTCTCTCTCTCACCATAGCAAAAATTAGGCCCGGTCATTCAGATTTGGAAGACCAAATGTAATTAACACAGCTAAATTTCTGGTCTGTATATCTTTATATGAAAAGCTGTGGTGCAGCAAAGAGAGAAGGCCCACGCGTTTCCCCGTGTAATGCAGACTTGGTGCCGAGGACCTACTCTCTTCAAAGAGACCCAATGCAGTCCATCTAGAGAGTGCAACAAGGACGGCTGAGTTGCTTATTTTTAGCCTCCAGTTCTCTAGCTTCCGTTCGTATTTTTTGTTGTACTGAAAGCTATTTAAGAAGAAAATATATATACACATTTGCTCCTATAATTTACAGCACAATTACAGCGAGATTAAATGGAATACAAAAATCTCAGTAGAATTCTGTTTGAGATCTTTGACCAAATGAACACCTACACTTCATATAGCAGGGCATGTGACCTAAGATAGAGGGGAAAAAAGACTGTTTACATGTAATTTTACAACCAAAGGAGGGAGAAAAAAGGGGAAAAGGAAAATGAGACAAAAAACCAAACCCAACTCCGCACCCATTCAGAATTGAATCTATTTGGCATGTAGTTACGAACCTGAAGTTTAAAACACTTTTCTTTTAAGGCTAGGCTAAGACCTAATTAAATAATCCAAATGTAAACATTACTTCTGTCTTGTAGTTTTCAAAATAAAATAGTCCCTACAAGGTACTTAAAGTCAAACTGCAAAAATTTAATATGAGGTAACGTGCTAACAGCGTGAGGGGGGGTGGGGGGCGGCACCAGCTCCTTAGCTGGCGATTTTCTCAATTTCATCAAGGTCATCTGTGTCCAATCTTTCAATCTTCTTGTCTGTGTGAAAAGATATTGTGGTCATACACAATAGTCACCCTGGATTCATCAACCTGCCCAACACACTTGCCAATATACCAATATGCTCTATTAACGTGCCATTTGCTTTCAAAGCAATACCAGAAATTCAAGTACTTACTGAAGTGTTCTTGGATGCGATTAAGGATGTTCATACTCATCTTGCTGTCTACCATGTTAATAGCCAATCCCCTCTTGCCAAAACGCCCAGTGCGACCAATGCGGTGTAGGTAGGTCTCGTTGTCTGGGTTCCCGTCTTTGTCCACTGGGAGGTCGAAATTAATCACTACAGATACCTGCTCCACATCGATTCCTATAAATTGAATAAAAAGTATATATATTTAACTCTTTACTCCCGTCTGTTTTGAACAAATAGCACAGTATAGTGAGTATTATGAGAGTATTATGAACTTCAAAAACACTTGATTTTGTAACTCACATAGAATTCATCACAAAGAGTAAAGAACGTATAAAGAAGGAAAAGCACTCCAGAGGACAGAAATGCGGAATAATTAAAAAGACATCACAGTTTCCTTGTACTTGTTTCGTAATTGTTCAAAAACTGTCAGCCAAAAAACAAGACTAAAAATAAGTATTTCAGTAGGATACAATGGCATCTGAAACAATGAGAGATCCTTCTGGGTATAACTTAAGTTCTGAACATGTATCGCTAACAACTTAAAAAGCAGGTCAAAAGGATTCGAAGTGAATTACAGTCCTCACCCCTGGCACACACATTGGTGGTGACCAACACTTTCTCTTTGCCTTCTCGGAAGCGATCGATGACTGCGGCTCTCTGCTCCACCACCATCTCGCCACTCAGCAGCGCCACCTGGTGACCTTCCTTGGACAGCTCCCCTGCCAGCCAGCCAGCAGTTTTCCGAGTCTAAAGACAGAGCATACGTCTAGCATTAATATGCAATAATACTACTGGACTGGTCATCTGGCATAACAGGGGGGCCGATGCGTATGTGGCTATCAGAGTTCATTGCGGGGCTCTCGACTTGAACCCTGGTGCCAGAGGTATGAAGCCGCAGTGCTAACCACTGCCCTGCCCCTGTACATAAGATGATAAACAAAAGAAGTAGAAAGTGGACTAACATGACAAAAGATCATGGCCTGTGCAATGGTGATTGCTCCATAGATATTGCAAAGTGCCAGAAACTTCTCCTCCTTGTTATTGCAGAGCACATAGTACTGCTTGATGGTGTCCAGCGTCTCTTCCTCACGCTTTAGTTTGATGATGTTGGGATCGGGCACAATCCTCTGAGCAAACTTCCACACAGAGTCTTCAAATGTGGCAGAGAACAGCAACATCTGACAGTCCTTAGGCAACGTCCTGGAGAAGGTTGAGCACATTTTTGTGTGGGACCATGGCAACAAGAAGCATTACAGATATGGAGACATTTGTTTCTCCAGACTGGAAGATATCAACATGGGTGTCTGCTGTACATACCCCACACTTATTGTTGTGGCCACACCTACCTCTGGATGCGAATACTTTGGTCCTGGTGGCCTTGCGTGGCAATCATGACATCAGCTTCGTCGAGCACAAACACCTTAATCTTCTTGGGGTCAATGAACTTGAGCTTAATACACCAGTCCAGCACTGTGCCAGGGGTGCCAATGACAATATGCTCCTGTATCTTCATCCCACGGTCCACTGGAGGAGAAACAGAAAAGTGTCACGCACCACTGCCATCTTCATCCTATCCAGCAACCTGTACCTCATCCTGTAGCCTCATTTAAGTCAGCATTTCCCAAACCTTGGAAACCACTGGCAGTCCATGTTTTTGCTCCCTAGCAGTTTCCAGTAGGGAGCAAATATGTGAACTGTCAGGTACCTGAGAGGGACCTAAAACATGCACTGTCTGAGGGCCCCCCAAGGACCATGTTGGGAAACGCTGATTTAACTTTTAAGTCATGTTCCTGCTAAACATGCAATGGGAATCTAAAATGAATACCAAGCATTTTTCAGGTGCTCAAAAATATTCATTAAATAAAAAGGTGCTCCTCCATAGGATCCCTAATAAAAACAATACAAATTTGCAAAGAACATTATCATCTGTGCAGCTAAGGGGACACCACAAGATTCTATTATTTCTGCGTGAAACCGAACACTAGTGAACAATCACGCAATTAAAATTTTCTATGTTCCCAAAAACAAAGCCAACGCGTGGACAGTTAGGGAGAGTCCATGAGACAAATGTCAAAATAAAAAACAATAAGCATAAGAGGGAACATTTAAGACCAGAAATCAGACCTAAAAAAAAAAACTTACATTTATTGCCTCGGATGGCATACTGCAGTTTGACATCAGGGTAAAACTTTCCCATCTGTTCAATGACTTTTCCCGTCTGTAAGGCTAGCTCGTAAGTTGGGGACACACACAGACACTAAAGATAAAACACAAAGAACAATTTGTTAAGTGTTCTAGATTCTAGCTTGACAAGTAGTGAACCATAAACATTTTACATAAACATTTAGTTTTGTTACGTTTGGCTCTTTGAAAACTGCAATTTTGCATTGTGCCATGTAGAGGGCATGACTTAATACAGCTATCCAGAACATGCAATGAAAATGCTCTTAAGTGCACTTCAGTCAGTGGCAGAATGCACTTAAGGGTCATTTACTTGCAACACGCCAAAAAGTAAATAAACCATCTAAGTTGATGGGAAAATACGCTTAAGTCAAAAAGTGCTTTTTTTTTTTTTTCTTTTACTTCAGCACATCGGAGAATCAACCCCTCCAGTTTAACTTGCATTACATACAGTTCCCTCCCCCCATTTTTTGGCAAAAAGTCCTTGGAAATTTCCTAAATCTCTGTATTCGTAATGTTTAAATCAGGAGTCTCAAACTCCAGTCCTGGGGGGCCGGAGCCCTACACAGTTTTTGGTTCACCCTCATTTAACACCTGATTCAACTCCTTGTGCTAATTACCACACAACTCGAGCTGAATCATTTGTGGTGGAACAGGGAAAGAACTAAGCTACACTGGGCTCCGGCCCCCCAGGACTGGAGTTTGAGACCCCTGGTTTAAATAGTCTTCTTGTGCTCGGTAAGGAGCCACCCACTCCACAAATATAGGGATCAATTTACCAGTTTTGTGCATGACCCTGCATTACAAATGAACAGCACCTGTGGCACATGGCCAAGGACTGTCCACAGCAAGTCCAGCTGAAGGACAGTCGCCATTCACTCTTCGATTCACGGTTCGCTCTGTCTGGTTACCTCGTGCGGCAGGATTTGAACCATTATTCTGCACATCGTACACCACGACCGCTACGAGTGAGGACAGGGGGGACTCACCTGAGGCCACTTGTTACTGGGATCCACACGACTCAGCATGGCCAGTACAAAGGCGGCTGTTTTGCCTGTGCCAGACTGCGACTGAGCAATCAGGTTCTGAGGCCTGGCATGAGAGGGACACAGATATACTAAAAGTACAAGCAAACCAAGGGGCAGCTTCGCTCCGGTTATAAAACTTCACATGGTTAAGGTGAATGTTCAAAGGAATTTATACCTGACATAGGTCATGGATAACAAGAATAACATTAACTGCTCCTCTGTAGTAATTCTGAAATATTTAGACTAAGATTGCCCGAAATGAATATGCAAGCTTGATTACAAGTACACTTACGGTTCTGCAAGCATCATGGGCAAGGCGTTCTCCTGGATTTTAGAAGGTCTGTTGAAACCCATAGCATACACACCCTGAAGCAGTTGGGACTTCCTGGGGGAAAATGGGAGGGGGGAGACCAAGATCCACAATCCGGTTATACTACTCAAAAGAAAGTTAGCATCACAAGTCACTGTCCTTAATACAGCAGGAAAGGTGCTAAAGAATCAACTAAATAGGCAAGGATGTTTAGTGCAGCGTTTCTCAACCCGATCCTTGGGGACGCTTAGACTGTCCACATTTTTGCTTCCAATAGGGAGCTGAGAGGGAGCAAAAATATGGACTATTTAGCAAGGAGCTGGGAGGGAACAATAAAACGGACTGTATGGGGATTCCCGAGGACAAGGCTAAGAAACACTGGATTAACAAAAGGCTCAATGACAATGTAACAAATTAAAATGCAATTTCACGACTGAGAAAAAACAGTCAAACCAGCTCAACTCCAAATTCTCTTCCAACAAAAAGGCTATGGCACTTCAATTCTTGATATGTCTGTTGTATGACAGGAAACACTCAGCCAATCACATTAATATCCATTGATGCTTTAAACTTGTGCTGCCCCTAACGATTATTCTTTAAACAACTAATCTAGCAATTTTTTTTTCGATTATTCAACTAACCTAACAACTAATTTTTTGAGTGATCTGATGATGGAAATAATTGCTTATCAATAAATTTAAGTTAGTCATTTAATACAACAATTCACCCTCTCCTCCACACACAAATCTGATATTCTCATTAACATTTCAATTTATTAAAACATTTCTTAAATATTAGAGCATTATTAACAAAGGCAAATCTTAAGAGATTCAATAGGATTTCTATGTTAGACTAATCACTGCAATAGTTTTTACTTAACTATTTCACTACACCAATTTGACTTTAATGTTGAAATAGATGCTAAAACATGGAATGATTTCATAACTACAGAAACATGTTTTTAACAAACACTAGCAAAGGTAGCTTATAGTTAAGCTTACTTCAGTGAGCAAGGAATGATTTAGGCTACACTGTGTAAGAGTAGTCATAAACGATAATGTGTCTCACTCTTACATGACAGAATAAGCAATCAGAAAATACAAAATGCTGAAACAGCATCATTAACGTCAGCTAATAGTATTCCCAAACTTTGAAAGACTGCGGTCGAGCCTTTTTTGCCTCATGTTTATCCAGAGGCTCCGGAGCTCTGCTGGTAGATGCAGCCATGTTGCCACGTGCGCGGGAGGGCAGGGCGGGCAGCAAATTTCCTTTTTGCAGGGTGGTAGGAGATGTAATTAATATTTATGAGAGAAGTGCTACATGATTGGCCAGTGCATGCTTTACAAAATAGTGTGGCACTGCTGGCACCGGTGATATTAGACAAAACTATATTGGAATTCAGTCTATAATTGATATAGTTTTAATGGTGCCAGCAGTGAAACAATTAGCCAGCTAATTAGCAGAATAACTTTGTATTGTAAATGAAAACCATGCCACAGGACCAATAAATAAAATATTGTAGCTCTCGAGTAGCAAAGAGATCATCAGGTGGACAGTAAAATTCAGTTGTTAGACTGTTTTATTGTGCGATTCTTAAAAGGACAGCGTTAACATGCACCCGAGGGGATAAAGTACTTTCCCTTACAATATGTTTAGCTTATCACTTAGTGCACTGCAGTTACAAAACATTTATGTAGTTTTACACAACTTGACACTAAAATTCCACGTCAGCGCATTTTTATAATCAACATCTGCGATTACGTCGAATAATAGTCCCAGCCCTACTTTAAACCAGTCAGAAAATGGGCAAGTCTTCATGACCACCCGGACAAAGCCTAATTCTACTACATGTGCAACACTTATTTTTACAGACATAAGTGTCCTTCTACTCTGCTGTGAAGAGCTCTCTCAGGCCCCTTTCTCACACTTAGTGTAGTCCAAACCATGTGTCTTCAAGTTTTGTATAACAAGGTCAGATAAGGCAACAGCAAATAGGCTTCCAATAGAACATTTTCAATGCGAGTCAAAGAAGCACTTTCCAACTTAGATTCTAATGTAATGAATATTTTTAGCCACAGTGAGACTTATATATCCTCAAATAATAACTATTAGTCTTCAGATTAATCCATTAGGTACTACAATAAAGCTGCAGCATAATGCTAACCAATTTTTATGTAAAATTACTCATCTAGCATTAAATTTCCAGTTTTTTCCCCCAGTATTGCCTAAATGAACAGATTAAATGTTTTGATTAAAAACTACATATACACAGTGAATATACAGTTTAAGCATCCAGTATTGTGGGCAGTGGTGGCTTAATGGTTAGAGAAGTGCACTTGTAATTGAAAGATTGCTGGTTCAAATCCCCGACCAGCAAGGCACCACTGAGGTACCCCGAGCAAGGTACCGCCCCCAAGCACTGCTCCCCGGCCGCTGAATTAGCTGCCCCCTGCTATGTCACAATGTCACATATGAATTAAATGCAGAGGACACATTTAGTTGTTGTGCACTGTGTGCTGTGGTGTGTCAACAATGACCACTGATCACCAAATTCGAAATTCTAATTCGAAATTCTATAGTCTACTTTCAAAAGAAGTTCTGTACTTACAGTCGAAGCTCTTCAAAAGACTTGACAGAGTAGAGTGGAGAGTTTGGATCCCTCTGAAGAACTTCCACCTGATTGGTTGTGTTTACCAGGTTACTGCGAATCAGCTTGTTCAAAAGTGACTGTGCGGCTCTGTCCTCTGAGAGAATATTAAAAACAAATTCAAGCTTGCTAATGAAATATACATAAGAAAACAAATTTAATATAGCAACTTCCACAAAAAAGTAAAAAAAAAAAACACCATGACAGTAAATGCTAGCAAAAATTTGAATGCAGTAATCCTCAATACCATTTTAAACAACACAAGTAGCACAAAATGTGTATAACCCTTAGGGCTGGGTGATATCGTGACACTGTACCAGTAAGTGACTTTTTAATATCTGAACTTTTACCTTTGTCATCTTCATCTGGTTTATCCGCATCATCATCTGTCTTTGTGGTTCCTAGTTTAAAAAAAAAGCACAGGCCAATTATTTTTGTATGCCGATAAGAGCAACAATAATACATTCATTTGAAAAATGTACGCACAACTGAGCATGACAAGTAAGCAATCAGCATTAGTTGCAAAGTGCAAACACGTTCTAAATCCAAAAATGAAGACTGCCTTACCATTTGCTTCTGCTCTTGATCTGTCTTCATTCTCTCTTATCTGCAAGCTACTAAGCTGTAAACAAAATGAAAATGTAAATATAGTACGCACGTGGGATTAGGTAAAGTTCGGGTAAAACCAAACGTTTCCATACCGGCAACTGGACTAGAACGTAAAAAATAAACAGACACAAGTAGTGAAAACAGGCCCATACAAACAGCAATATTTAATTTAATATCCTCGTCAACCATTATATCGCCGTTTCCGACAACGGGTGAATTTATATTCAAATGTAAATTCAACAGTTTGTATATTTATATACAAATTCAAAAACTCGCTGAAAATTTAACACATGAATTCAACGTCTACTTAACAAAATAAATCCGACGACTGCACCACCACAGTAACCACCAGCCGCCTAAAATCGATTAAAATGCTCACAGCTATATTTTTGATTGCTTGTCTGGAAGAAAGTCTTAATTCATGACGTTAAAAGGGCCGGAACAACTAGCCGGTTAAATTAAGATTGCCCAACTCGTGTTAAGTGATTTGGGTTCGAGGGGAATCGGAAAGCAGGACACTGTCGCTGGCTACACGGCCACCTGATTAGGCTGCTTAGGATATACTTTTACACTAAAACTGAATAATAACACCACGTTCTCTGTGTTGTGGCTGAACACCAACACAATGGCCAAACAAATCGACTGGGTTCAAATCGACTACATTTTGATCTGACGCATTTTGTCAGCGCACTGTTTTGGGCCCAACCGCTCAGTAATAAGTAGCTAGCTAGCTAACCGTGATAATGCTTAGTAAGTAGCGTGCTAATCGTTCATGCTTACTGATTCTGCTGCAGCTTCCTGCTCGTCCACAGCCAGGGCCCAGGAATCTGTCGCCATTTTCCGATTAACGATTACTCAAAGTATATGTCGGGTTACGCTGTTAAGTGATTTAATGGGATGCCAAAGAGAACACACTTCTTTCCGGATACCCGACGATGCGAAAGAGAAAGGCTGACGCTCAGTGGACGTCCGCTATTACCACCCTCCACCTGAAACATAGACAAAGCAAAATTAGTTCCTAGTCTTCGCTGCGTGTCTATAAAACGAAATATTACTGCGCATGCCTTTTCTTTATTTATTATCATTGGTTATTTTGGTATTTATGCCGCTTTTTCAGCTTAATGACATATGACTGTCGCTCGAAGCTAAGCATTTTAAAACACTGTTTTAATTTATAAGTGCAGAGTATTCTTCTACAGCAGGAATTTATCATAAACGTAATATAAGTCTTATAATGATTCTGCAGAAATTGTCATAACTATATATTTATTTTCTATTGTGCTGTACAAGCATGACGATATATGACAAATGAATGGTTTTCATCATGTTTCATAACATCTGACAAATGTTATTAAAATGTTATATATTTTTTTTAAAATACAACCATGCATATGCATTGTGACTAAAGAAGAATCCGTCTTTTCAGTGTAACAGTCTTTCTTTCTTAGGAATATCTTAGAAATTTTGCGTAGAACAAACCTTTCTTTCTGACCGCACCAAATATTATTTTGTGGTAATTCGTGCCAAAAACCTGCGCAATGAAAATGACTTTGTATTCACAAAAGAAGTATTCCTACGAAGAATTTCCATCCATCCATATAACATACAACTTTTGTAGAGGTAGTCAGACCTTGCGGCACAGAAATCCTAGTAATGAGGATTTCTATTCATAAAAATATCAGCATAGTAGAATGGTTTATGGATGCATATATGTGAGTGACAGAGAGAGGGACTGAGAGAGAGAGAGTCTTCTGGAGAGAATAAGCTTTATGGTCAGCACATATTAATTTAATTGTAGAACGGATGTTGAAATTCCAGCCATGATTTCCCCCCTAAACCAATCTGATTTCCTTAAAGAAACCAGCAGGGCTTGATATTGTCATGGTTACCATCCTAATAAAATAGGGCTCACCCAGGCAGTGGCCACAAATAGAGCAGCCAGCCAAACTCCTACATCAGATTCAGCAGAGTGACATTATGGGCTTTGCGATGAGCAGGAGAGTATGGCAGCTGCATAAGTAGGGATGAGAGGTTAAGGTGGATCCCGCTTTAGTCCTCATCCCCAAATCACCATCACCAGTAGCTTCCCTTCCCCCTTCCTTCACCTCCACGCATGGCGCTGCATTTCATTGAAACTGGTCCCCAGCCGTAAAAAAGGATGCATGAATGGGGGGGCTCTCATCATCGATTGCAGACAGAAGGAGTGGGTGGTGTTCATGCTGGGGGTAGGGAGGGGAGTGGAGGGGAGGGGAAGGGGCTGGTAGTCTGTTGCATATGACCGTCTCCCTGCCAGAAAAGCTTTCCAACTCCAGCCACAAGGAGAGTCTGAGATACTTTTTTTTTATAACCACATGTTGCTGTTCCGACTTTATTGCTATAACCCTCATTATTTATTTATTTATCAGTCATTTATTTTCTTCCTTCCTTCTGGGAGACCTGATATTTCCTCTCACAGCACTCACGGACAATCTGGACCCAAACAAAAGAAAGGGACGAAGAATGAGGAGAGAGAAAACAGCATCCTTTCATTTCTGACCTCGTGCTGAGTTAAAGGACAGACCAAAAGAGAAAACAATAATAACAATTGCCTTTCAAAAACAGCTGGCACAAATGTAAGGTAAGAGCTGTTTGTTTGAGAGTGCCTGTAGTTGCTTGGTTTTTTTGACATTGTGTCTCTCCTCTTGTTTTTTTTAAATAACTTAAACAGATGCAGGCTTTTCTTTTTTGAGAATATGCATGTATTTATTAGTACCAGTAATTTGATGCTTCATTCATTGCGACCATGATTAGCAGAAAAAAACTGTCAAATGCACTTTGCAGACTTGTAGTGCACTTTTATTTGTTCAAAACATTCCCATATGTATATGTTTTGAAGATCCATTTGTTTTTCAGTGCATCTGCCTATGAGTGTAGCAGCAGGGAACCGTTTATTGTATAGCAAACACTAAATCCAGTTCATGCTGCACCAACAGGTGGTTGTCTCTCCCGGCAGTTTCTTTGTAGAACAAAATGGGGGGTTGCTGTTGTGCTGGTGATGCTGTAGAGTGTCATTACATGTTTTGCTTGAGCCCATTAGCCTTCCTTCAAACCACATAATGTATAAAATCACAGCTCTCAAAGGGAAAGAATCTTTCCATTTATTTTTTTCTTCCAGTGTTTGCAGCCACTTTATAGATGTCTGTTAAAATCCAAGAATTGGGGGGGGACTGGCTCTCCGGTCTTACATACCTGATCAAAAATGAAATAAATGCTGAGAAAAGTCTTTACTTGATATTTTTCTATTTTGTTATTACTTTGTTCATTTTGATATTATAGTAATTTGATCTTACACATGTACCCTACTACTTGAAAAAAAAGTAAACATTGTTGCATTTCCTTCATTGCACTGTCTGATTTCTTAATAATTGTATTGAAATAAAATGTTGACAGCTTTCTCTGTGCAAAGATTTTAGATGCATGCAGGTAATGTGAATATCGCAGTGATGTGGCCAGGGTACAGCGACCTAACAAAGTATGTCCAGAGTGCCACAGAGGCCAAATATTTGAACAATCGCCTGACAAGACGAGCTGGTTTTGTGCTGTAGCACGGCTTCACAAAGCGAGCAAGCTGATGCTGCCGTTCCGTCTTGCCCTGCCGCTTTGCCACATAACACAGGATGGCAGTATTGACACAGAAACGAAGGCCATCACCAGTGTTTGTGCACTAAGATTTGTGTGACCTTTTCCTCTTCCACGGGGCGAATGACAGGAGCCCAACTGACCCTTAACTTAATTAACAGACCGTCCCATGCCTCAGGCTGAATTATGAGTCCCTGTCGAAGCTTGATAAGAATTGTCACATTCTTCCACAACAGCTATTTCCGCTGCTGTCTTGGGGATTTTCAGTAAGCCTTAAACCAACATTACCTATAGGATCTATTAGCCAGTGTTTCATTCGACAAAGGAGTATGAACATGTAGACATTGTGTTTCATGATGAATGAGTGACTTATCAGCTGGGGCGTTCCTGGGGTTTTGTTGGTTAAACTCAAGTTGTGTATCTGAACGGTTTTCTGGAGCCAGTTGTGACTGAGGAGAAATATTTTAAATGTTTCATTTTACCCAGGATGTTAGGTAGTAATAGACCATTATACACATAACTGACAGTGTCCAATAAAGCAACAGGTTGGAGTTGTACCTCTGTGCTTATCCTACTCAGACAGTTTTGTGGGGAAAAAAGTGACCTGGTCCTGACCAACCTGTCCTTCTGTAATTTTTGTGAGTTTTTACAGAATATGACTGAACGATGATGCTACTTTTATTGGAAATTAGCGTGCGTCCTCATGCATCTCCAACTCAGGGGCAGAATGATAGATGGCGCCGAAACTGAATCAGAAGAATTGGATCGAATTATAAAATGAATGACAGCTCGTATTCTCTTGTGCTAATGACATAAAAATGAAGTTTTATGGAGGTTGTACATGCCATTTCTGTAGGAGATCGAGTTGCAATTATTATGTGTTACGTTATGATAAATTACTATAGTAAAATGCAATGAAGCAGATCAGTGAATGTGGTGAAACTGATATTTGTGAAGTAAAATCAATCATGGTTTCTGTTTTGTCATTTTTCTTGTTTTGGATGAGAATAGGGACAGCTAGGTGTTGTGAAACGTGGAAATGTAATGGCCTTGTTTCTGGCAAAGTTTCTTGTTCTTTTCTTCTTTGCCAAAGTGACAAAGAGCGCAGATAAAAAGAGAAGAACCATGCCGGGCTTGATAAATGTAGAGAAACGGAGTGCCCTGCCACTCAGTGTCTCCGAAATTACATCCTGTGTCAGAGGATACACCCTAGCAATGACAGCCTCCATGACGTACAACAACTTCGAGGACCACCCTATCGAAGGTAAAAATCCTGCACCTTTGTTGATTCAATGCTGTGCACATCAAGAAATAGTGCAATAACCGATTCATCAAAGAGACAAAACATCGTTAGTGAGGAACACATTATGCAAATGACTTTGCATATTATGCAAAAGTCAAACACCGTGTCCTTCATTAGCAAGTAACTTTAAAGTTAACAACATCCACTTGCGACCAAGATGTTCTTGATGGCCCCCTTAACCTGAATATTACTGGGAATTCTGCAAGTCTTGTGTATACGTAATTCACTCGATATCATATAAAAGCCGTATATGCTATGTGCTAGAAAGCCAACAGTGCATAGTGAGTCCTAGAGTGATCGAAGAGGTAAATGTCAGATAGCAGGCAATCGTTTCACAGGTAGATTTGGGGTGCATTTAATTTCCTCTCCATGTCCACCTGACACCTCAGTGTGAAAGTGATTACCCTTTGTGTCCTGTATGTGATTTGTACCTGCCAAACAAGGGCAGTGATAACATGCTGTCATCATATTAAACCTGAGGGAAATTTTTTAAATTATAATATTGTCTTTTTATATAGAGGCTTAAGAGGTACTCCTACCTGGAATTAATACTCAACAAAAGTTAACAGGTTTTTACAAAATAAAAAATTAAAACACAAACAAATAACTAAGAATTAAAAAGCATATTTTGAAGTTTTCTGAAGAGAACTTTTTTTGGAAAGTTAATAAAATCATTTCAACAGCAAAGTGCCCCCGGGAATCTCATCCACCTGTGAGTTCAAAGAATGGTGTATTTCACTGAATGGTGTATGATGTAGGATCATCATCTACTATCATTAAGCATATGGCCCAGTCTTTCCACAAATAAAATATAAACATAAATATGATGTATTTTGTTGAAAGGAAATAAAAATCAATGCTTGAACAGTGAAAGCAAAGGGTTTTCAGGTCTTTACTAAAATAAATGGGGCATAGGAGTGATTTATCTCTTATTCCCAATCAATAGACTGAACAGAGGGAAATATGGGCGAAACTGTGGGTCAAGCCAGTGAAATCACCCTGGAGTTATAGGAGCATAGTCAGCATGGCCCAACCAACCCTTTCAAATGTTAATGCTGTCTAAAAGTGAAATTTTAGCTTTTTCTTGTACTAGATTTGTAAACTCCCTCTTCTAGCCTGTCCCGGGATTCAAGATTCAAGATCTTTATTGGTCACTTGAAACAGCTGCACTGGAATGTTTGCTTGTTAATATACACTACCAGTTAAATGTTTTTGCACACCACAGGTTTTTACCACTTTTCAATTCATTTCATAAACTTGCAGATTTTTTATTCTTGTTAAGCACTGGAAAATTGAGTGAACAGGTATGACTTAAAATATAAGTCAAATAAAACAAGTTTCCTTTGTAACATGGAAAGAGTATGTAACAGCGAATGTCTGACATCTTATTAACTGGCTGTGTGGTGACGGCATAGTCAGATTCTAGGCCGTCCTTTATGAAACAGAGCATTATTTAATGTCCCGTTTACAAAGAATACCTTGAACATTCTCTGCTGTTATAACTGCTGGAGAAGGTTACTTTAATGAATCAAAGATATGACATTTTCTTGCTAATAAAGGTACTCAAATGGTGAAGGGGAAATACTGTAAATTTATTTGTTAGCAAAAAATATTGAGTGTATTTTTATTAAATGTTTAGTGAGCAACATGCAAATGTAGAAATTCTCAGTGTGCGCAAAAACTTTTGGCTGGTAGTGAAACACTCAGTTACAAAAAGACTAAAGGCAATGCAAAACAAATACAGACAGTGAGAAAATAGAAGATGGTGCCAAATATTACAGTACAGAACAGTGCAAAAACTCGACAATATGCTGATGAAGTACGGTATAAAGTGCAGATGCTATGGAAGTGAAAGTCGAGGGGAATTTTGGATCTTTGAAACTCGAATGGCCTAAAGAAAAGAGTTGTTCTTGAATCTGGTTGCTGCTCATGAGTTCTGATGCTGCAAAACCTCCTACGAAACTGCAGGTAGATAACGTGTTTATAGTACCTTTCTAACCAAATCAGACTAACTACTTTGGAAGGTTGGGTAACACTTTACTTACGGCCATGTTTTAGGTGATTTATAAACACATTCATAATGCATTATCATGCATTCATAAAGCAGGATAAACATATTCATTGAGAGGCATAACACATTATAACCATGTTTATTATGCATTATGACTGCCTAATGAATATATCATCTACAGTACAATGCACTACAGATACCTTTATAACGCACTGCAAAGCATCCTTAATGCTAATACGGACCATTATAATGCATTATAAAGGGATCTATAGTGCATTATAGATGAGAGCTCCATAAAGCATTATAGCTATAATGTGTTATGCCTTTTCAAAGTACATTTTGATAAATATATTGCTTTTTAAATCATTATTATTTGTTAGGAATGTGTTTATAAATGACTAAAAGCATAGCCTTAAGTAAAGTATTACTGAATGTTGAATTTTCTTTCATTCCAGGCATCTTCATCTACCCTTTGGATGAATGTTCAACAGTAGTAGGATTCGAGGCCATGATCTCTGACCAAATCACAACATTGCAGATCAAGGACAAGACCAAAATTGATGACTGTTACTTTGATTGCTGTTCGACCACTAATGAAGCTTTTCAGAGTGGCACTGGTAAGGACATAACGGGATGTTAAAAATGAAGGGGTCAAATCAAGCAAAAAAACACGAGTCAATGAAGTAATGTGATTCCTCATTGATTTTTGAATGACTGGTCATTTGAGTGCCGTTGAAGTTCACATGGCAAACAATTGCGTGAAAGGCATCATTGTACTATACAGGAATGCTGTAATAAAACAGAATATTATAGGAATGTTATAAGAATTCCGAGCCAGGAGCCAAAAGAGTCCTCTAAAAATTCAATTAGCTCCTATTTTTATTTGTTTCTTACGAAGTCAGGACTTATTGCTCATGTGATCAAATCAATTCAGCACAACATAGGCCTGGACTTAGCGCTACTGGCGTAGTGACAAATCTACTTAGCTGGCTGGGCTCCTGACTGACTTTTACAGTGCGAACAAGAACAAAGGTCACTGCAGTAACTATCAGACATAAATCATGTTTCCACTGCAGTTTCTTTCCAAAGCACCATCTAATTGCTTCAGAGTTTGGCAATGCAATGATGCTTAATCCTTTGCCGCAATAAATAAAATGATTGGCAAAAATGATAAGTTAGATCAATGGCTTCATTAGGATGGCATTTATTTGAATGTGATCCGGTCATAAGATGGTGCGCACAGTGATTTTTCATGCTGATTCATGTTCCATCAATACTGTATTGTGTTTAGCCAGCATATAACTATCTGAAACAGGAGTTGGCAATGACTGCCAATACTATGTGTCCATGTAGACTGCAGACATGGTGTATTCAAGAATTCATGGTTTAATGATATATAAATATATAAATTCTACAAAAAAAAATGAGACAATGTGTAGCATAATGGTTTAAATCCTGTGGTCAGAAAAGTAATTATTTCACCATTGGCCCTTGAGCACGGCCCTGAACCCCAACTGTTCAAGGGGTGCTGGGCACTGGCTGACCCAGTAGGCTGACCTGAAAAACTTGCTGTCACCAGTATATACATGCATGTCTGTATAACAAGATGGGGTATGTCAGAACTACTCAGCTAACCCCCAGGAAGAAAAAAATGCCTTTGTTTGATTCTATATTTCTGTAGAAGATAACCACAATAAGGCAATGTCACTGGGTAATAATACTGGAGTATAGAGTTTATTTAAGAAGCTTTATTAATAGAATGAAATGTTTTCTAATAGTAAGTTGTATTTTAACCTATTCAAATATTTCCAGCTTGCATTTTTGTACAATCTAGTTTCAGAGGATTAAAATGACGAATTTTGCACTTCCAGGAATGCTAATACTCAATCACAGAAATAAAATCGATGTTAGCTCATTGTTTCCTTACCCATTCCTTGGGGGGGCCCTAGACAGTCCATGTTTTTGCTCCCTCCCTGTCAGACATTCCACATTAATGCTACTGGCAGCTGAGAGGGAGCAAAAACATGGGCTGTCTGGGGTCCCAGAGGACCGGGTTGGGAAACACTGTTAGTTCAAAGTGTATGCATTTGGGTGTACTCATCTTCAATGTAATGGGTCGCCTTGCAGGCAGAATTATGCTGGATGAGGACCTGGAGCGGACGGTGCTGGTGGTCAACCTGGGCATCATACCTCCCTTAGAGACTGTCAATGTGCTGGTCAGCACGTCCTCTGAGCTGCCCACTCTCCCCAATGGAGCCATCAGAGTCACCTCCCCACCTGCGTGTACTCCCAAGGTCCAGAAGTCTGTCAGTGAGGAACACTGCTTCAGCCCAAGCCTAACTAGAGTGTAAGGCGGTTTTTGTGGTGTATTAAACTGAGGTCTGAAAATCATGTCATCATGTCACTTACTACAGTTATTGATCTCTGCAACCCGAAAGTACTAGTTTTAAAATTCAGAAAACCAGACCAGCTACAGTTTATGTTGTAGTTTTTGTCCTCTTTAGTCAAAATACTCAAAAACTTCATTTTGTACCTGAGAGGTTTCAGTGTCTCCATGCCTGCTTGTTGGTAAAAGTATCTTAGAACAGACAGGGGTGTTGTTAGAGATTTTGGGCCCCATGAAGGTATATTATGTTGGGCCCCATGAAGGTATATCATATTGGGCCCCATGAAGGTATATCATATTGGGGCCCCATGAAGGTATATCATATTGGGCCCCATTAAGGTATATCATATTGGGTCCCATGAAGGTATATTATGTTGGGCCCCATGAAGGTATATCATATTGGGCCCCATGAAGGTATATCATATTGGGCCCCATAAAGGTATATTATATTGGGCCCCAACCTAGGCCAAGTATATTATGTTCCAGATTTTTTTTAGGGCCCCCGTTGCTCACAGGCCCTTGGAATCGTCTTATCTCCCCCCCCCCCCCACCCACTTACTGCCATTGCGTGCTGCATAGTATATAAATATGTAAGATGCTTTGGAGAATAATGACTGTGAATTGCATTTTCACTGAAAATCATTAGTTGAGGGAGATTTCTATCTGCCTGGTGCAGCAATATAGCTAAAACAGTGAGATGAAAAGCAACGAGGGCTGGATGAAGGGACAACAGTGAAACAGATGAGCTGATTCATTAGAATAAAAAAGGAAATCAAATGCAAGGATCAATGGCTTCTGACAACAGATCTGGCTTTGTGCCCAGAAGGGACAGGCACCACTGCACCCTCAGCCCACATGACCAGACCCTGGCAAGCAGCCACCTCTGCCTGGCCTGGCTACTGGAGGAAGAGCAGCTCAATTCCATCGACTATGAGTTCAACTTTCGGCTGGAGATCCGGGGCCCTTGCCTGCTTGCCGGTCAGTGCCATCAGCCATTTCTCCCCTGATGGATTTTAAGATCTTTCATTTGGAATTGCATTTCCTCTTGAGACTTGCAAAAAAGGTCATAGCAAAAAGAATGTTACAGCCTTCCTGTGTTTTAATTGATTGCATGCTGCGTATTCTGAAGAAGGCAGAGATTTGTTCTAAGTGCTAATCACTTAATGCAAGTCTGGCACCATTAAGTACTTCATCACACATCAGGAGGGCAGGGGATAACTTGAGATCTAAAATGGGTCATGGGTCTGCCTTTTCCTACACTTTGCTTCTCACCATTATTATTGTTTCTGCTACAAAGGCCTCTGAAGGTGAATGACATGCAAACTCTTTGACAGGTGTTGAAAGCTCAACTCACGCCATTCGGGCGGATGCAGAGGCTTCGGCCCGCTCTGCCACTAATGTTGTTGTGACTTTGGCAGACAAGTACACTTATGACTACCCTGTGGAGATCATCATCTACTTAAGTGGTGCGTATTCCCCAAGTTGCCTCAAAGCTTTAGTCTATAGCTAATATAGAACCAACCAGATGCACAAACAGGCACTAAAAATTAGTTGAGCACTTTGAATGCAGGGGTGGTGTTGTGGTTAGCACTGTTGCCTTACACCTCTGGGACCTGGTTTAAGTCTCTCTTATGGCTCCATGTGTGGAGTTTGCATGTTGCATCTGGGTACTCCAGTTTCTCATCACAGTCCAAAAACATGCTAAATTTAATTGGATTTATGAAATTGCCTGAGGTGTGCATATATGACTGAATGGTATGCGAGTGTGCCCAGCAATGGGTGGTGCACTAATTTGCCTTGTGCCCATAGGCTCTGGACATACATTGATCCTTAATAGGGCAAATAGTTACGGAAGATGGATGGATGGTGTTTACTTCAGGCATTAACTAGAAAGTTTCACATTATCTTTGGTCGGAAATGTGCTGATTATCAGAATCAGATCAGAATCAGAAAAACTTTATTGATCCCGGAGGAAATCGCTCATGCTACTACTACTAAACAGGCACACAGAGACACAAGACAAGAAATCCGCAAACAAATAGAATAGATGATCCTACTGCCTTTATTTTTGTGGTCTCCCAAATGTAGATTTATGAAATGTTCTGGAGCTGTTCCCTGTTATCACTGCCGCCCACCCTTTCCCCACCCCCCCCCCTTCTGTCTCTGCTGTTGCATCAAGTGTTGAATCCTTAGAGGGCTGTGTGAGCCCAAAATGGCCCTTCACCACCCATGTTGTCTGTGCCTGAAGGTGGGCATGTGGTCAGAAAAAAAAAAACAATCCCACATTGGCAGCAATCCAGTCAGTGGCCCATGTAGCGCCATCCGAAAATGGCACAAGCCCCCACAGGCACACGGCATGACCAGAGGGATTGTGGTTAATTGGGCTTGAAGCCCATCAGGAGTACATACATTGCAGTTGAGACTGTGGCTGACATAAAACCGTCTTGATTCTACGAAAATTAACGCGGCTGGATTAAAAACTTTGTGAATAACACATTTTCTGTTAAACAAGGCAAAACAAGCAGACTGTCTGGTGGAACGCTAAGCAACCTTTTGTTGTGCTGTAAATGCAAAAATAAAAATGACTGCTGAATGTGACTAGGAAATAACAAAAATTATTAGTACATTTTTAATACAAACAAAAGAAATGCACAAATGGCAAAATTATGGAATATGAGCATTAATGGTTGAATCAATGAATGAACAGTGAATAGTTCAAAAGAGTCATAAAACTGAAGTAATTTAATGGTACTACTCCAGTTTATAATCGCAATGAGACGTCAGAACAGTCTAATCGCGCCTATTTTATGTTTCCAGAGCCACATGTGCCGCATGTTCTGATTGAGGACGGCGACATGACGCTTGAGGAATATGATGAGCACCTAAAAGGCAGGAGTGACTTCATCAAAGGCACCAAGAAGGACTCCAGCAATGAGAAGAAAGTGGGTCCCAGCTCTGTTTCGTTTAATTAGAGGCGGGAAGTTCAGATTCAGAAAGTACAAATCCAGGCCAGGATTTTGTTTCCACCCACCAGTTGAGCTTAAAGAGTCACTTTCACAGAGTACTCAACTTGGTTGACACAAACCCTTGGTCTGGATTTGGACTTTCTTGGCGTGTGCCCGTATTCACAAAGGATCTTAAGACTAAAAGAAGCTCCTAACTTGCCAATTTAGTAGAAACTCCTAAAAATAATGGGCATGTCAGTGCTAAATGTAGGACTCCTAATTTTTTTGACTAAGAGTAATTCACAAAGCCCCTTAGCACCACAAGTAGCCCTAAGTCTGGGAGAACTAAGAAGTAGTTGAGAGGACTCCTAAGTCACTTAGACCAATTCACAAACAGTCGCCAAATATGACTGCTGTTAATCTACGTCGCAATGTCATGGAGACAGTAAACGAACGTTAAATTACTTAAAGGATACTGCCTCAGTCGCCGTGGGGGGATAATGCTTTGTGAATTAGGGTCATGAACTTTCTACTTCTGAGTTTAATTATATATTTCCAATTTCAGTGTTACTTTCAAAAGACCTTGCTTTGAAATTGAACAAAAACTAATTATGAAATTAATTTTTAAAATTACAAACTGATACTGTAACCAATAGGAAATTTGTAGTTTATCAATTGCATGGGCAATACCTATAAATATCTAAACGTATCATCTGTAATTTTTTTATCATGATATAAACATTTTAGTTCATTATCTCACACTATTTTAAGAACATAATTCCTTTGAAGCGTGTTGTGACATGCATAACTTTTCTACGGCCAAATATGTCCTATCAGGAAGTGAGGGAACTTCCAGCTGACAGTAAGTAATGTTTCTATGGAAACCATAAAAAAATTGATTTTCAAAACAGCTTGTTACCTTAACACAGACAAATGAAAATGCTTTCTTTTCTCTTCAATTCTGAGGCATAAATAAAAATATATATGGTAATTTTATTTAATATAATTTTTATTATATATCATTTTATTGTGATGGAGTATACCTAAAGGCAACAAATCAGAATTTACAACAGTCTCTCCTCCTCCCTTGTGGCTGAATTTATGATAGGTGGAGATTCTCCGCAAACGACTCCATAAAGATATCCTCCACAACCCTGTGGTCATGCTCAACTTTTGCCCCGACCTCACGACTGTGACCTCTGATTTGAGGAGGGTACAGGGGGAGTTCATCTTCCTGATTGACCGCAGTGGCAGCATGAGTGGGATAAATATCAGCCGTGTGAGGGTAAGGATATGGGGATTATGACTCTCTTTTTTATGCTTGTTGGAGATTTTTCAAGCCTATTGGAGAGGCAGCGTAAGTTCAAGTCAAGGTTGTTACAATTGTCTGCCATGAACATGAACAATGACCAAATTTGGAGAGATGAAAATAAAGAAAATCCCATACAGTATACAGTATGGTCACAGTGGTGTTGTTTCCTGCTGACACAAACTGAAAGCACAGAATATGAACTTATCTTAATCAACCAATACACTTGCTTTTTTTCACTAGAGTTGTCAGTGTTGCTAGTTTGGTCTGGGTGCATAAGCTGATGCTGATTATGGAATGACAGACCTTCTCTGGCACTGATGAAAGCAGATTCACACCATGAGACCTAGAAGCGGAGTCCAAATTTACGATGCACATATGCTTAATGGCTTAGGGCGGCTAAGAGTGGATTTCTCTGCTACATGGATATCATTTAGAAATTTTGGGTTAAATATGTTACATATAAATATTAATTCTTCTACCTTAAGGCATTAACAGATAAATGGTTACATGCTAATAATTTGTAAACCTCAGAGAAAGAAATGCAGATATTCTAGACACCTGTATTGTTGTGCGTTATTGTTAATGCTTTTCCGTCCTGGCACAATACTGATGAGTAGCCAGTAATTATGACTGAAGTGCCCAACAAGGTGCCAAGTACTCTGGAGAAAGTACAATTCAATTTCCTTAAGAACAGTGTGCATTTTGCAATGTGCTTACTGCTTTTCTCAGAACTCTTGGACTACTGCCAGTGAGTGGTCTGCTTCATTCCAGAAACTCGTTTTTCATCAACAGTCAAATTAGATGCCTTTTGTCTTCTTGTTAAGAGGGGAATTATAAAACTGTAGCACAAGGCTTCTCAAACTTTTTGTTCAGTGCCACATGAGATTTTTGTTCAAAGACCATTTTCAATTACAAAATAGCATTTCGTGAACTTTAAGTTTTGATTGATTGATTTTGATTGACTTTAATTAACAATAACTTTCGATATTAGACATCAATAAATAATAATAATTGGAACTTAATGTAAAGGCTGGCATTTTTTACCTTAACCATATTGATTTATGAGGTGCATTATCGATTGGGTCTGGATTAACTTGCGGTTACGTTCACATCCAGACCACGGTCTGCATTTTGAGAACCCCTGCTCTAGGACTTTGAACATGGTATAGCATGAACATTTGTGAAGGAAAATTAAAGCAATAAATTAAGCCTATATAGTACTTCATACATTTCTATTCAGTCATCAGTGTGTTGCTGCATGGGACAAGTTTTATTCTCATAAATTCCTTTAATATTAAATAATCGTTCTTGTATGTAAGTTATATATTGCTAAAAAAGGGTCAGACGTTGTATACCCTTTAGTTATAAATGTGACTTATGAAAATGTCTCAGTGTGTAAACATTAACAAGGTAAGAGCTGAAGATGATGGTTCACAACTTGGTAGATTTTCAGACAGATCTCCAGTCAAGGGGCTAAGAGCAAAGAGCAAAATACAGACTGTAAATCCAAATTAAGACAGTGATAGTCTACTTCCTGCTGGTGTCACCTTTTCCCAAAGTGCCCACTGATGTGCAAAATGATGACTTTAGAGTCACTCGCTCCTGCATGGCGAACAACTTGAGGGTCACTCATAATTGTAATTAACCTGTCTGGTGTGCAGTGGGGCCAAGATTCTCACTATACTCATCCGTCGCTAATGGGCACTAAAGCACCCTAGCCCACAGGAGTCTGCCCACATTTCGTTCTGCAGTTTATCTGCCACTGGAGAGACAGACTCCACTGATGGCTCCTTAGCATGAGTCATATCTATTTTGGAGATTTCGTAGACATAAAATGGTCTGGCACGATTGTGAGCAAGCACATGCTTGTTGCCTCGCCTTTTGCGTGAGGCGCGTGTCTTTTGTCTTCCTTTAACCTTTTACTTGGAAGCCGGACTCAGGCTTTTGTGTTTGCTTAACCCTTTAGGACGCCATGCTGGTGATACTGAAGAGCCTCATTCCAGCCTGCTTATTCAACATCATAGGCTTTGGCTCCACATTCAAATCTCTGTTTCCATCTAGCCAAGTCTATGGTGAGGTAAGTAACTGCACCCTGGTGTCCATCACTGTCACCTGCGTGTCCCCAAGCTATAAATAAGCGAAGGACTGAGGGCATTTCATTGCTAATACGACTGATTGCTAGTTCATCAGATTTCACATGAACATTTTAATAGTCCTAGACTTTAGTTTTTCTTTGAAAGGTATTACACGTTTAATGCTAATCTCAGGCTTGGTCAAATTTTCCTTCGCAGTAATAAAAAAAGTAATAATACAATAATAAAATAATTAAAATGTAAATTAAAATGTTCATTGAGATTAAGACAAGTTAAAATGAATGGGCATATTATGTATCATTATGCATATAATTTCTTTATTTCTGTCAAATATTTTTATTATTTCATATTTTTACGAGAAATAATTAAATAAGATGATTTCCGAGAAAGCTGTAGGCTTCTGCATGCAGTCCAATCTCCCAAATTCAGTAGCTTGCAAAAGCATTCAGACCTTTGAAAAGTTCTGTAATTTTGCTGAATTCTGACATAATTCTGTGTTGCACGTTTATTTCCAACCACCAAAGCATAGTATTATAATATTCACATGGTGTTGTTTATGCTACGCAGTATTCTTAGGAAAAATGAGCAAACTGCTGTGGTTTGCACAAATGGCACAGTGGGAAGCAGTGTTTCCTCACACCTCCAGGGTTGGTGGAGGCTGTTTGTGTAAGAATTCAGTTCTCATTCTGAGGAAGCGCTACATTCACACAGGTGAAAATAAAGCCGTCATGCAACTGGTCTTTACCTGTGAATAATTAAACAACAATCAAACAACTGTTACACATTCTGGATGACCTCACGGTTACGGAATAATTATTCAGGTCGCGAACATGAAGGCTAGCTGTGAAAGTGAAGACTAAAGGTCATACCAAAAAAGTTAGAGATAAAGTAAAACAGATGCATAAAAACTGAAATGTGCAAAAGCAAGTGAATCCAAGTGTTTGAATGACCCGGTGTGCACTGCTGGTTCAGTTATCGGGGAAGTGGAAGCCACATAAAATCATCCAGACGCCACTTAGAAAAGGCTGTCCCTCAAAACTCAGAAGGTGAGAAGGCGATGTGGATCCGTGGGTTTGGTGCCTGTGATCGGGAAGCTGCTGGTTCAAATATTAAATGAAGGAATGACTGAATATGTATGCAGGCAGCATATTTCAGTTTGTAGTGTTATCTTTTTTAGCATAAAGCAATACCATATAAAATTTCCGGTTTCGATGCTTCAAAATAAAATATGAAGCAGTAGGTCAACAGTCTCAATATTTCTGCGAGGCGCTGTACATTAATAACGCATTCTGCATTCTAAATTTTTTTCTGCATAATGGTGCAGGAGACACTTGCCGTTGCCTGTGAGTACATCAGGCAGATGCGAGCTGACATGGGAGGGACCAACATCCTGGCTCCTCTCAGCTGGATCCTGAGGCAGCCTCTATACCGCGGTCACCCCCGTCTGCTTTTCCTGCTGACCGACGGCGCGGTCAGCAACACGGGGAGTGTCATCGAGCTGGTCCGCAGCCGTGCCCGATTCACCAGGTGTGCCGCCGCTTTCTCGCCGTCCACCATGGGCTAATCTCCACCTGTATCGTGACACGCTGCTACACTAACCCCGCTTCATGCTTTAATTGAATCCATATTTTTAACTGTTATGCACATTTCGTTAAGAAATGTCTGTTCATCTGCATCAGTACCTCATTTAACCGGATTCGGCAGGCTTATTGTAAAGCACATTGTGCTTGTCACTCTGCAGCAGACATAAGCACTTGGAGGGGCGGCAGGAATAATAGGTAAAGCTGTTATGCGAGCCCAACATTTTTGAATAACAAAAGAAGCACTCAGGTTAAGATGGGGAAGAGGACCAGGATAAGGCGGGGATTCAGCAGCATAGTTTACTGTGAATAGGGATGAATTCAACACGTCTGGAAAAATATTGGTAACACTTTACTTAAGGTACGTGTGTGTAACGCATTATAGATACCTTCATAATGCATTATAATGCATTCATAA
>JAODLC010000113.1:21594047-21612561 GCA_026781145.1 Hippopotamyrus pictus
TATAATATATAGGATTGTTCCAGTTATCCCATAGTGACAATATGTGTTTACATAGTACTCTAAAGGACTTCAGAGGGGGTTACACTGAGAAACCTTATAATAACCATTGCAATTATTTTCTTTGAGTGCTGCAAAGCATTTTTAGTATTGATTGGTTATATGTACAAGGTTTGCTTCTGAAGTTATGTGAAGTAACGTGCCGGTTAGAAGATAAATGGTTATGAAAGAGAAATACTGCATATGCACATTCTACCATGGCTGCGCCGTGGAGAACAGGAATGGAGTTGAAATTCATCTCACTTCTATCTAAGATCTGTGGTCTTTAATTGAAAGTAAAAGCAAGGATTGGTGCAGTATATCGAATTACATAGCAAGATAATCCGTTGATGTGACTCTTAAGGTGGAAAAAGGGAGATTTGCTTTTTTTCCTTGCCCGAACACTAGCGGGATAAGAGGTGAAATGATTGAGCTGACTGGATTCTGTGGGGAGCGAGTAAATTAGATTTTGGCCCATGCGCCATGACTAATTGCATTAAGTAAGATGGACCGTGGCAGCCTCGGAGGAGACGTGAGAATCTCAGCGGCGTCCCGTCAAGCGCAGCGCCGGATCCATGCCGTACTGATCGCAGCTGTGAGCTTGGACTGTGCATTTCAGGTCTGGCTTCATGCTGCCTGATTAAATGGAATCGATTGGTGTTTCACTCCCTTCTAAATCTGATGGTAACAGGCCTGGCTGTAATGCACGACGGCCATTTGGGATATCAGCGTCTGCGACTTGTCAGAGGACTAAGCGAGTGATGGTGACGCAAAAATATATCACGGCTATATAAATATTAGAAAAGAACTATAATAAATGAAATCCTGGATAAAAAAATTATGAAATCAAAAAAATCTGTGCCTAGTATTATATTATTGAACGTAATCCTTTTTGGTACTTGTTATAATTGTAATAAATTTTTGATCAAAATGAGGTACATGTTATGTCCTTATTATTTTGCAGTGTATTTTGGTTAAACTGTAAATCTTTCATCACCCGTGTGGCAATGCATCCATTTGAAAATAAGTCAGGAAATACATCCATTTAAAAAAAGGTCAATATTCAACATAATGTTACAGCATATTGCAGTAATATTTTTAAAATACAGTTTAGTCAAGTGGTGTATTCATATGTTTCCTTTCTGTCTATAGTATCAGCAGGAAATTTCAGTCCTGGAAGGCTGTACTGTTTGTGGGTCTTTTCGAGCAATTGATTGACCTTTGGAACACCAAGTGAGATTAGCTCCTAGTACCAGAAAATTGTTCAGTTAAATGACTATGAATGATTAAAATAGAAACTGCATTGAATGCAAGTATGATGCAAGGTACATGGAGTCACAGTGACACAGCGGGTAGCCCTGGAACCTCTGTGTATGTGGAATTTGCACGTTCTTCTCATACTGCACAGATTTCTACCATATACTTTGATTTCCTTCTGTGGCCCAGAGACATGAAGTTAAATAAACTGGCACTTCTGACCTACACATCATTATTGTGTGTGTGCTATTAGCTGGACTGGTGTCTAATTCAGCATGTACTGCTGCTTTGTGCCCTGTGCAGCCTTGGTTAGGCTACAGTCTCATCCACAGCCCTGTAGTAGGTATGTAGTTGGAAGATGGATGATCAATGGAAAATTTTTCCTTGCTGTACTACCCTGAACAACAGAAAAAACACTATTAAGTACATTCTTTATATATTAAGTAATTGTTTCTAAAAACCATAATAGGTTTCCTGTGCAGTAAGCATGATCGGACAGAACCCAAATGGAGCAGACCTTGCCAAAGGACCGTGGCATCTAAGGGACCTGAGGTAGCAGAGGAAAAGGAAGTATTTTGGCTAGATGGAATCAGCCTTACCTTCATGCATAGAGTGGACTCAATTTAGGGGAGGGTCTCTTCCCCTGGTGAAAGAGCTCAGGCAGGTGTGGGACTCCGCTGGGGAGATCCCACTGGTGAAAGACCTCAGGCAGGTGTGGGACTCACAAGTCCCAGGCTGAGCACAAGAATGTTGCCACTATGCAACCATGTGAGTTGAGAGGGAAACTCTGACTGTTGTTTGTCACTACAGTATGTGCTAGACAGCAGTTTGGGGTGCCCAACCTTGTTGAGATGCTCGAAAAAGTAGCCCCTACAGGTTCTTCAATGCACATGTGGGGAATGTTTCTGCTCTCTCAGAAAATAGTGGGTTGGACCTTTCAAGTGAGTGGAGACCCTGCTCTTAGTGAACAGGTGGATCCATTCAGTGACTCTTCCATGGTTCTGGGTTTCTGTCCTCCCCCTGGCTTTATGTGTGAAGTTCGTATGTTGTATGTTCTCCCCATATTTGCGTGGGTTTCCTCCCACTGTCCAAAGTATGGTGAACTGAAGATTCCAAACCAACCTTAGTGTGTGAGTGTGCCCTGAG
Organism: Hippopotamyrus pictus; assembly: GCA_026781145.1. NCBI lineage: Eukaryota > Metazoa > Chordata > Actinopteri > Osteoglossiformes > Mormyridae > Hippopotamyrus > Hippopotamyrus pictus. The sequence continues at coordinate 21,596,487 of JAODLC010000113.1, forward strand.
ATGACTGACATCACATGCAGGGGTGTGGCTATGGGTAGGCAGGAGCTCCCCCCCCCCCCGCATTCAACAGAGGACCCCCAAAGACCTCTGACACTCTAGTGCTCACCCAGTTTACCCTCCTGGAAATGCCACTGATTCCTTGTCCCCTTCCTGGTAGGCTGTGCTCCCTTGAATAGGTTCTAGTCCTACTGTGACCAGATGTTTGTGTTTATTGAAAATGTGTTGTATTTAAGAAATATTATTAATCTTTAACAAAGTATATCATGCATTGTCACTTGAATAATAAAAATATGAATTATTTTCACAACATATTGAATCCAGCATTTAAACGTGATCAGTCTGATGGCATCCAACTGTGGAAAAAAAAAAAAGTTTAAGGTTTGCTAAAAGCAGAGAGCGAGTGAAAAATGCACTGACAAGAGAATGACTGATGAAGGAGGCAAAAATTAGCCGAAATCAAATTAATGACTAGGAGAAGCCTCAACTTCCTCCATGTCATGCACATGGCCACTGGTTTAATGGCCTTCATTAACACTTGAAAGACAGTTTTTTATTAATATTTAATACGACACGTGAAAAATGTATGAAGGAGGTATATGATCAGGAAAGAAATCATCACAGATTCTGAATTCTCAAACTGGCGGACTGGCCACCTATTTTATATATAATGAAAAAATGTAAAATAAAAGCCTATATTGTCTTCATATAGACATAAAAAACATGCTGTTGTTTGTGATCCGCTTGAGGCCTGTGAACTGATGAAACCTTGCTTACCTTCTCCTTTAATTTAATTATCTAGTATCTGTTCAATTGATCCCCTAATCCAAGAGGATTTCCACTGTTCACAATTTTGCAGTTTTAGAGCCGAATAGTCCAGCTGTTAATTGTAATCCACAGCTATGAGTCAGATCTTTCAGCCTCGAAAGAACAGGAGCGTAGCCTGTGAACAATGGTACAACTGCCAATAGCAATGGCAAAACCTGCACGACTTGCCGTCATACGTTTGGCCACAAGTCTTTGATTGATATATTTTAGCTGCATTTTCGGTTATGTGTTCTTTATGATCCTACAGCCACAGCTGGCAAGTCTGTGCTCCGCCTCGAGCAGATGTCAGTCTAATGCTGGACAAAGGCCACTTCAGCTGCAACATGAAGAGCTTACCCAGGACCCAGAGGTGGATCAGCTGCATCAGTGCGCCAGCGTCCATGCGGTCCCGGGAACCGCAGTCGAGGAAGGCTCCAGGTCCTCCACAGACAGCCCTTCCTTGAGCAGTGGTGGAGATCCAGGTCAGTTCATTAGTGTGAATTCCATGCCTTTTTATTAGAGATTGCTGGAGAGCTTCCATTTTGGTCTGGAGAACTCCCTATCTCGTCTGTATTCTACATCAGATTACAATGACCTTTCTGTCCTTGTTTGGATAGAAACTAAAATTAATTCTGTGTTTACTGATGGTCTGCGTTGACTGATTTGTTTGCCCGAAGCTACGATGATGACGGGGCCCCTTAATGAGTTATCCTCAGATGTCCCAGATGTGTGGCCTGAAAATGTTTTGTTATTGTGGTAACAGAAGGCTACACTCATCAGTTCTGTGAATTCGAAATGGCCCCGGAGCTGTCCACTCCCGACAGAGATCCCAGCAAACCGGGGAGGAAAGACTGCAAGGCAGTAGTCACGGGACTTCTCTGTGGGAAGCCAGTTAAGTGGGAGGTCGTGTTTGATGTTGATCCGCACCTGAACGGAAGAGAACGGGAAGAGAAGGTTCATGAAGACCTGTGGAACGAAACTTTTCATCATTTGGCGGGGAGGTCCATCATTCAGGACTTTGAGCAGATGGCAGACAAAGAGTGTGAGATTGAGCATGGTAAGGGATGCATCTTTCTTATCCCTAAATACAGCCCTTTGCTGATATGCGAATTTAGTTATAAGCCTTAAGACTTATTTGCTTTATTGTATTGTATCTTGACTAGATTTTAATAAATTCCTTTAAATTCATTATTTTTTAGAACAAGCTCAGTTTTAAGACAGTGAAGCAACGTTTTATATATAAGATAAATATGATGGGATAAAATTAGCCATTGTAAGACATCCACAAATCGTACCCACACCAAGGTCCTTGCAGTTCTTGTATTATTTTCACAGGTTCTAGCAGGAGATACCAACTTTATGCCATTCAAACCAGCAAGGCCTGTAACATTCTGAGCAAATACACAGCGTTTGTTCCCATAGATCTGGACACGAATGAATATCTACGGAGCAGCATTGAATACACAAGCCCAGGTGTGTGGCTTATATATTATGGCTCTGTGGGGATTACTTGTTGACAGTCTGATGCTGAATGAAATGCCAAAGGTTAAGTAAATGGCCTTTTCAAGAAAGGGCTGCTAAAGGGAAAGCAAATATAGTAACTCGGTTAGATTTAAAAAAGAGGATGATGAATAATGAGCAGCTACAGTTAGACAATAATTTACAGCAAACATTTTAAGACACTGAAATCTATTCTTAAAGGGCATTCAGTTGTGGGAGCTGTGCTGTAATATCAGCTCTTTTTGGAATGTCAGTGTCAGAGAAGCATTTTCCTCCACATCTATGTTCACGACATCCTGCAGTGTCGTAGGACTCTTTGACTGCTATCATTTTGTGGCTTGACAGCTGTATGGTCAGTTCAGAGATATCTGTTTTACAGTGAAGTGTCATGGTCCCTCGATCGGAACAAACTCGTATGTTTTCCAGGAGAAACATCAAGGCAGAGCAGTCACTCTGGCTCGCGTTCTGGGAGCCGAAAGAACCACATGTACTCCAGGGGACTGGGTCGCTCCCAGTCGGACTGTGTGTCTGAAGGGGCTGAGGAAGGCTTGATGCCCATAAGTAAGACCTTACACGTTTCTGCCACAGAACTGATGCACAACTAATGTTAAAAGTACTCTACAGTTCCAGTTAGGTCTTCATCATTCAGCACTTTTCATAAAGAAATACCAAACTTCTTCCATTATGCGTTTTTTTAAGTATTGAGTCCTATTGCTTGCCCTGAAAGGTCTGTATTACTTCTGAACAAATAGCAGTGCTCATATTGAAAAATTGGACTACCTCCCAAAGAAATATCTAAGTTTTTTCAATAGTAGGCAGAACAAGCTTACTATAGAGAGCGGGATGAGCAGGAGATGGAGGATATTAGGTTTAGTATGTCCCCAATTATGAAAACGGACTTATGAATTGTCAGCTGGGATATTTTCATCTGGAACACCTGCTGAGTGGGAAATTGCCGAAAGCCGCCAGAATTATTCAGACAGCTACCGAGTCATCAGACCAATTACTCCACACATTTTTATACTGATAAGATAAACCAAATTAGGTTGCCAAAAGGTTAGCAATAAATTAAGTAAAAGCATTGAGATACAGAACATTGTAAATATATTTTCATTCTGAATATATTTTATTCTTTATCCTTCAATTATCATCGTTTACATTCTAGGGAACCCTACATGAGGCAGACACAGAAAATGCATGAATGGATGGAATCCTACATATGCATATATATACACAACTATCGCACTAATTTCTTATCCACAATGGCACTTCTGCATGCAACATAAAACAGTTTTGTACAGTAAAACTAACTAAAATTTGTATTTTGTAGCATGACGTTGCTCCTTGGGGTCACCCCCGTCCTTCTATGTATTTCTTAAATACAATTTTTTATTATTCAGTTGATTAAACTAATGAGGTTATGGTTACCTAAAATGGTGTTCTAATTGGAAACTTCAAACACTGGGGTGACTTTAAGGGAGGTCTTGACACACTTTAACAAATATAATATTATAGTTTTACACCAGCATATTGATCATGTAAACATAATTTACTTAGACTGGCCAAATCTCTAGATACTTAGAATCCCAGAAGGAAATTTGGGCCCATCTCAGGATGAGTGGTCGGAAGCTGGATGGATGGATGTTGCGTCTCGAGAAGGATGTGAACCTTGTTATCAAATAAATGTTTGCTGATTTCCCCAGTTTATTGTAGAAGGCTTTGTAATGGTTTCACGAAAACTCAGTAGTAGTGAAAAATGTGCTTTATGTATTCTGACAATGTCCTGACCGTATGTGGTCACAGCAAGCTGGGAGTGATAATTGTTTAGTGTGACGAATGGCTGTTCCACGTTCTCTGGGGGGGGGGGATAATGGACACTCCTGTGCATTCACAACAGCCAGATTTTATTTTACTGGGAGAAACTATTTTATTAAGAACATTGACATTGCTCAAAACCACACAACAAACACTGAAAAACATGTATACCTTTATGAATCAATATATTTCATAAATATATGATTCTCACACTGGTTGATTGACAAAATGAATACTAAATATGTTTATTTCTTGAAAAAAATATCCCTTCCTGTCACTGATTTCCTTGCCAAATATCTGTTATGACAAACTAACCAATACATGTTTATATAATTATTGTCTAATATTTTGAAAAGAAACAGACTATAATGAAGCCACATCCCCCTGCAGCACCTCCTGTTCTTCTGGATGGGAGAGGTTTAGCTTTAATGAAGGTACGTCTGCCTTATTCCCCTGAAATGGCATGCCAGGAAAGACAGTGTGAGTGTTTAACCGAGAGGGAGAAGTGAAGGGTGTATTAATCGTGTGCTAAGAGCCGACATGAGGCTGCATGTGCCAGCTGCTCGCGTGGCATTCGGCTCTGCCATTCTGGGCCACCCTGCCGCTGATCGTCCCCGTGTGTGGGACCCGCACTGCTCACCTCGCTTCTGCAGGAGCATGGGCGTGCGGTGTGTGGCTCAGCATGTCTAGACGCTGGGCCTGTGACCAGAAGGTCACCAGTTCAGATCCCTAGGTTGCCGGTGATTGCCTGGCCCTGCTTTCTCGATTGTATGCTGCTTTGGTTAAAAGCATCTGGTAAATAAATTAAGTGTATTATATCCATTCCTGTGAGGTTATGTCTTAAGCCTGTAGAGGGAGCAGAGGCTATTTTCCTCCAATCTCATTAACAGTGTATGGCATGAGCATCTGTTATGTATGCAGAGTGTACACTGGGGGTCTGGAAGGGGAAACTATGTGACTAATCAGAAGCTGTTGCCTCTTTCAGTGCTGTTAAGGAGCCCTTCAACGGCCTCTGAACACTCCCAAAGATCAGTGGAGAGTCTCTTCTCTGCCAGGTGGGTAAGGGGGCCAACATCATTAGCCAATCATATGTTTTTGAATTGATGAGTGACAGGGCAGAGGACATTCTGAGGGCCAATCAGCTTTGAACTGTGGACCCATCTCTGTATACACCCCAGCTGGGCAGTTTGGGATAGGGCTAGCACAGGGCTCTTCAAATCTGCCCCTCGATTCCAAATCCAGGCCTTGTTTTCAGCTTTCCCAGGTAATTAGTTTAATAATCACTGATTATGATTGGCCACAGAGGCTTCACACCTGGCTCATGGATAAAGGAAGGCGGGAAAATGAGCAGTATTCGGAATTTAAGGACCGTGACTTGAATAGTCCTGGGCTAGCGTAAGACTGCTGTGAGGGAATTAGCAAGCTATGGGGACTTTAATCTGAGGATTCTTGTATTTATTTTTGTCTACAAGGATAAAGCTACGAAGCTGTTTTTGGATATAAAATCCAGGAGTAAATTAATTGAGACCAGGTGTCTGAGTTTCTTTTTAGATACTGAGACAGGACGTTTGTGCTTTTTGAACAGGTACTGACTTCAGGCATAAAACCAATTTCTGCTATTCCCTCCTATGTCTGTAACATCCCAAGTGTAACATTTTATGCCTCTAAAGCTTTTATCCTAATTTGGAGTCATGTGTTGTACATCATCAGTCCAATAAATGTCTTGTCATCTTGTACCAGAGTCCTTCTAATTAGCTATTAGGGCTATCTTTCCAGACTAAATGGTTTTGCAATTTTTTCTTTCAAAGTATCACAATGAGACCTGCTTCGGAGTCTGTCTGCATGTGTTTTACGTGTAGAGGTGGTCACATTTGAGGCCTTTGTAATAGCGCAGCCATTTGCCATCATTACCAGGAAAGTGCAGATAATAATGATAATTATGACTGCAGATTACTTATGGACAAAATGATAGAAGTTCTGTCTCATTTTGGACTTTCCAGCAGCAACGACAATTAAGTAACAAAAATGAGACATCGGTGGTATTTATTATGTAGCACATGTTGGAAAAGCATCTCACATTTAGATTTCTCCAATAGTCCAAGATACCATAACTCGGATGTGTTTATTATCTTTGTGGATCTTCAACCATCCAGCGGGTGTCCGGGTGGATCTCAGTGGTCACTGTAGTGAAGTCACATGACTGGTCATTACTGCTCAGAGGCACCAGGATACCGAAAAAAAACATGTCACTTTAGACTCACTTTCCGCTTTCGTCAGACAGGGGTTGTTTAAGCAATGGTTTCAGGACAATAGAGTCATGTTACCTTGACTTTTCCATGTTTTGCTGTCACAGAATGTGCTAAAAAAAAACCTCCTGGAGAATAGCTTTGTGAAACAATCTGTGGCGAGCTGCCCTCACCCCCAGTGATTGCTTTCTGTATGTCATTAGTGGTTTGTTGCTCAGCTTCTATCCGCAGACACTACCACAGCTAACAATGAACAAATTAATGTCTGTATTGCTCTACCGTATCCTCTCAGGGAGGGAATGTGGCACATCTGTGTTTGGCCATCAGTCATGCATTTGTCCGCTGTGTGCCGTCAGTTTCATTCTTCTGGGCCTTGAATTGGACTCCTTGCTCCGAGGTGAAATGAAGAATCGTCTACGCAGATGCCCAAGGTGTACTTGTGCCGATGCAGTTTGTCTTCGCCTGTGTTTTGGAAGTTATAGAGGTTGATGCCATTTTCAATGGGATCGAAGGGGCAACTCTCTCCACAACAATACATTTGCAGCCTCATTATTATACTGTATAGGCTGGGAAATGGGTGGACATGACAGTATGGCGGATGTGATTGACACTCGTCACGGTGTCTCTGTTTATCAACAGACTGAGTCTCAGCAGAGTGCGAATGTTAACACGGGCCGCACAGGGGTTCATGTGTCGGTCACCCAAGACCAGCGAATCGATGGGCGACAATGAGAATGAGAACAAGGACTACATCCCTCTGGTGAGTGTGGCTAAATATACTGTTGTTTGTAGCTGGGCTTGTTCTCAGGTTTTAGGTTTTGCACTTTGAAATTGGAATATGAAACTACACCCAAATTAAACACTGCAGGACCCATGTCAATAATTCATCTTTGTCCTCAGTAGAGGGCACTATGTTTTTGCCCATATCTCTCATACTTTACTAAGTATCTCACACTTTGTTAAATCTGTTGTTCTTTAAAGACAATTAGGGCTTCAACATGACATCACATGTGTGGGGGTGTGATCTTGCCAACTTCCCGTCAAATCAAAATTTTAATCAATATTAAGAAGTTTTTTTCCCCAGGATCTCAGGGAATTGAACTAGTCTTTGATTTGCGATCCTATGAAGAAAAAGGTCCAGGTTTTTAATTTCCATTTTTTTCCTTGTTTTCTGAGGTAGGTGTCCTTGCAGTTAGCCTGCGGGGCGTTCTTACTGAACAACGCCCTGTGCGAGGCCATCAACGTGCCCATGGACAAGCTGAGGTGGACCTCCCCCTTCGGCAGCCACCGAGGAAGCGTGGCACACGTCTCCCAGTTCAGCAGCCGTGGGACAGAGAGCAGAGGCAGGGAGGATTCCAGGCGAGCCGTGTCCCCACCAGAGCCCCGCTTGAAAGAGGAGGCTGCAGGGCAGCTACCGGAGGAAAAAAGCTCGAGCCAACCCCACCACATGAGACGTCCCCAGACTGAAATCGAGCCCTCCCTGCTGACAGCCTCTGTTCACGGCTGCGTTCCACCCGAACCCCCTCACTCACCCGTAAACTCGCAGACGGACAGTGGGCGCGGCTCCGAGTCCGAGGGTGTGGAGACTCCTCCGGGCCGGCCTGGAAGCCTGTGGGCCTTCTCGGAGCCGGAGGGAGCCGTCTGGGCGACGGCGGTGGCGCTGGCCTGGCTGGAGCACGGCTCGGCCAGCTACTTCATCGAATGGGAGCTGGTGGCCGCCAAAGCCAGCATGTGGCTCAGCAGCCAAGCCATTCCTGAGGGCCGGGATCTGGCATCCGTCAAGGCTGCAGCCAATCAGCTGTTTGTCATCCTCAGACACTGGGATGAAAACCTGCAGCTCAACATGCTCTGCTACAACCCCAACAGTGTCTGAGTATACCTGCATACATAGCGGTGTTTTCTTTCGCGTATTTGTTTGCTGGAAAAGGCCTGTGTGATTCTGATCAGTTTGAAGTGGCTCTGTTTTTATTCCAGTATGGTGACTTGTTCTGGTGTTGGGTATCTTGATGTTATACGAGGTAAAAAAAAAAAAAAGATACTGCAATTTAAAAAAAAAAAAAAAATGCAGAAATATTTTCTTAGTGCAAAAGAGCAGAAAGTATTGATCTTATTATGTGCCTGGATTTGCCAGTGGTTATGGGAAATAGTCATGGCAATTTGTTTGAGCATTCATTTATCCTGTTACAGTACACTTAGGAAAGCATTTTTGTCCTTCTTTACTGTAGCTTGATAATAACCTGTGATGCAAACAGCAATTATGCCATGGTTATTTTGCATTTTGTACGTGTATCTTTAGTGACCGTTTGACCTTTGAACTGTGGCGTCATTTTGCAAATTGTAACACATCACATGGATCAAATTGTAGGGGCTTACTCACCGATGTCCTTTACAGCCGATTCGTGTGACTACAAAAAGCCAAAAATTATGGTCCAAAAATCATGCTAAATGACTTGTTGCCTGTCCATACAGTGGTAGTCAAATGTGTTTACTTATGTTTAAAATTGTATTTTTCTGCTTAGCACTGACTGGTGCAGTCGGTTAAGATACTTATCTTGAGTGCATGTTCAGCTCTACAGATCACTGTTAGTGGGCATTTACATGTTAAATATGACTGGGAGGCCTAAGACAGTAGCACCAGCTGACATTATTTAGCCAATGGAATGAAAGGACTAGATTGCTGCAGAGTACAATGCAGTGTTAGCTCATGAGAGTTTTACTTATATACAAAATTGGTCTGAGGTCAGAAGGAAAAATTATTTGTTCAGAGAGCCAATCAAGATTGTAGAGGAGATGCTAGAGGATCACCTAGAGGAGGCAGGACGAACCAATCAAATGTCTTGGTCTTGCTTGGACCCTCCTCCTCTACAATTTGATTGGATATCTCTCAGAATCAATTATTTTTCCTTTTGCCTCACAACATTTTTGTGTAAGTAAAACTCCCACAAGCGCAGCGTTACCAACCTATCACATATATGTGAGTTGCATCTACCCAACTGTACAAGTTGCAGTGCATCTCCAGTTGGGGTTCAGTCCTCCTGCAAACTTCCCAGTGGTGTACTGCAGGAAATAAGAATGAAATGGTTAAGGGCTGGTAAACTGGAGAAGCTTGTGTCGGTTCCATCATCTACTTCTTGGCAGGTAAAGGGAGTCACTGTGGACAGAAAAGTAAGATAATGAACTGTAAAATAAAGAAGGCAATTAGAAATGAAAAAGTCATAAAAAACAAGGTGATAAACAAACAACTCGTGACAAGAAGCTGGAGGACAAAAAGAATCCAATAGCTCTGTAAGAATCAGTAGTGTAGAGCAGCACAGTTTTGGGACAAATCTATTAGAGAGTGAAAATGGGATGCCAGTTTAAGGTAAAAAGAGCTGGAGGTGACAGCTCAGATGTAAACATACAACTGAGCCATGGCTAACGGGGTGCCATTAGGGGCAGATTAATGCATAGGCTGTAGACAAGCGCCTCAGTAAACAACAGGGCCCCACCCCATGTCGGGATAAATGGAAAGCTTATTTAAACCAACAACTCCTGAGTCTCACATACTGATGACAACCTAGGGCCCCCAAGATAGTCTGCCCTTGGGTACTATGCTTTTAAGATAACATCAAAAAGACTCACAAAGTCAGAACTCCACTAATCTTGATGACAAATAAAATCCATGAAGTATATAAAAGTTTAAAACAATTCAAAATAAGTACGCAGCAAATTCATTGTTACAATTTGGGTGCAGATAATCATACGATCAACTGAAAATCAGTAAACATAATCGAACCTACATTTTACACTTCACAAATTCTCTGCAATTAGGTGTTACTAATTGTGTGTGTTAGCTGTTAATTAAAAGAAATCGTTCAAATAAATTAAAATCAATAAAAATGATTTTATTGAAATATTAAATGGTACCGTGGTGATTTAAACAAGTTGGAAACAAAAGGGATATCTGTTCTCTATAAAATGGTGGGAAAAGATGGACAGAAGCTGCGTGTTCTCTATACTAACACTGAATATTTATTGCCATACTTGTTTTGCTTTGAAAGTATGCATAAAAGTGCAAGGTAATTCAACTACTATCACTATATCCTTGTATGCACTGATAATGAAAATATGTATCATTAATTTTCATTAATGTTTGTTCACGCTAAAGAAGTTCGTATCTGCCAAGGAATGCAAACATCTCACTGACATTTGCCTTCACACCTGTAACTGTAGGGAATAAGTACATGAAAATGTCGCTTTCCAGTGTTGGTTAAAGTACACCTTTATCTAGGATGCTTTGTATTGTCTAAAACAATATCAAGTAATTCAAGAGATCAGACATCTGTGATTAATATATTAATATTCTGTCTGTGTGCTCTTTTAGCCTCAAGTGCCTATCTACAATGCTTTGGTGTTGGATACTGCATGTCACTGGTTATTTTATATATCTAGATGTCAGTCTTGGATTTTATTCCAAGATATGGAGCTACCAGCTTTGTTTGTTTGTTTGTTTGTTTTTTTGTCTTGTCAGTTCTCAACCAGACATATTTCGTTTCATTCATTAAAATGGTAAACATGTTTTGATACTCTTCTGAAAAATTATCTACTCATGAAATCCCATTGAAATCAATTTATTATCTTTATGGTTTACCTCTCACCATAATCTTATGTTTAATAACCAATAACAAACCACATCTGAATCATATTTTTTAAAGTACAGAAATTGAATTAAGGTCAAATCAAAATTATGTTTTTTCTGTTTTATTGAATAATTTTTAAAATTAATGAATCAATTCATATTTAAGTTGACCAGTCACTATCATGTTTCTTTACAGGCTATATTCGTCATATTGATAAACTCAAGTAATATGTAATAAACTTCATGAAATGTTGGTTTTTTAAAATATTCTTTTGGGTAATAACAACACAGTTTGCCTTGGAAATATGCACAGCCAGTCATACATTATAAGTGTGACCACTTACATGCATGCAAAACGTACCTGTACAAAAAAAAAACAATGACTGAATTGTGTTATTGGTTGACTTGACCAAATCACCAGTGTGTAATTCTGATATGCTGTTAATTTGTAAGTAATGATTTCTGGGGCATTGTGTGATTAAAAAGTGTGCATCATGGTGTTTAATAGGAAAACACCAACCTTCATTCATGCTGCTTAGTCCAGCTGCAGAGAGTTTGCTGGTGTGCATGAAATCGCTTGTCAGCGTAAGTCCAGAGAGTGTCAAGCTGTAAGGCCATTCTGTTGTGGCCATGGTTACCGGAACCCATCAAGGTTGAATTGTGTTTCTCAAGTGCTTGTGCGTTTTTGGAAAAAAAAACGGTGTAGACTGTTTCAATGCTGTTAAGTGCTGCTGGTGCTGGTTTATAAAATTCCTGTGGTGTGATGGTCTGTGCCACTGCATGTAATGACATTAAAGTTTCAAAGGAGGTTAAAAGAAATTGTTGGTTTTGAGTTTTCAGACAGTTCCATACTCGGTAATGACATGCAATTTGGGGTTCTTGGAAACCTAGCAGTGAAGTTTCATAAAGAAGAGGTTAAAAAAGGTTTAAAATGGTAATGATTTAATTATTTGTAAAATATTATATGTGTACATCTATGAATATAGATTTTGTGCACTGAGTTAAATATCTTAAAATATAGGATAAAATTCTGTTTATCTGTCAGCTTTTTATTAACATACAGAAATCTGTCCTGTAATCATTTTAAATACGTTTAATGACAGCCTAATATCTTCTAGAAAGCTCACATTTGTTCTTTCACAAGACAAAAAGGTGAAACAAATGACAAATGGAAAAAATAAAAGAGCAAATGCTTTTCTGTTATTTAATAATTGAGTCCTCAAGCTAAGGAATGCTACTTTATGAAATAAAAATCATTCATCCATTCATCTTCCAACCACTCATCAGCCCAGGGTCGCAGGGAGGTGAAACTCTGCTAACATGCCCTGTTTTATGGTTCTGCGAAGGAAAGAAAATAGCATTTAGCACAGTAGTTTAAAGATCATACCATTAGCATTTAAAACGAATCTCGCAGCTATATTGCAATAATTGTTAGAAAATTGATTACCCATTCAATGTAGATGATCAGTACACCTTATTTGCCTTTTTTCCTGAAAATAATAGCTATTATGCCCTTCTAGGAGCCGTAGATTTGCTCAATACAGCAACCAAAAAAAGCAATACTAGACACAGCCAGTAGATGCTGCACCACTCTCTCAAAACTGAGGAAGTCAGTTGACTCGGTCCCATCCTGCTCAGAAGTGGCCAAGACATCCCATGTCGATGCACAGCACGACTCTATTGCTGCGTCTCTGCAGGGGTCATGGTGGCGTCCGGGGAATTTCTGGTAGGGCCATTCCATTGTACGTGACACCAGCCCCCCAAGCGTGCTGCGGCATCAGGTATCCGAGACCCAGCTCTACCTCATTTGTGCCTGGATGGAAGCGTAACGGCGCATGGTGCTGAAACCAGGATTAAGTAGCTCATTAATGGTAACAAGGTGGTGTGAAGCTGCTGACGGACAGCCAAGGCGTAGCGCACGTCCGTCTCATTAGGTGAGCGGGGGCAGCGTGAGCCTTGGTCAGCTAAGGGGCAAGAAAACAGCTCTCATTAAAAACTGCAAGGTCACTGTATACCAGTGCCCTTGCATTACATCTGACCATGTACACCATCCAGTTGGGGTTCCACTGGAACCAGGATTACCTCCATGTAGTTTAGAATGCGCCAGCATTCCAGGGGTTGAAACCAAATCTGATGTGCATTTCAGTTGAAAAAAAAAAAAAAATTGAGACCAGTAGTCTGCAGGTCCCTTGTGCTGGGTTGCACTGCGCATCTGAAATTAGCACTGGACACTGGACATGAGCTGCATGGGAATCGCACTGGCATCGTGGTCCGTGCTGAACTTACTACACCTTGTCTCATAAACAATGCATAAGGAGAGGCATTAAATCGGATTACAAAGAGAATTGAGAAATGCTTTGCTCGGTCTCAATTCCAAGATGGACATCTTAGTCAGTGAATTCAGCTAAATGTCTTTTAATTTGTTGTGTTTACCCATGTTGCAGACACACTACCTGTGTGACTAGTGTCTTATCATTGGTATCACGCATAAAGAAATTTAGATGCCCAAAGCTTGCAAAAAATAATAATAATAACATTACTATTTCTGTATCTACACGATTTTCAGTTTTATAAGCATAAATTTCTTCTATATAATATTCTTAATAGAGAACATATGATAACGCTTTACATTAAATGCACCTTCATAATGCACTTATTGTATCATTTATAAATTATCGTTTGGGTTAGCGGCTTGGTTTGGGAATCTTTCAGTGAAAAATAAAAATGAAAAATTAAGTGTTCAGTCTGGTGGCTGATTGGTGAACCACAGGCAAACCTGGATGCTCTATATGTGAGACAGATACAGCACATAACCAGTTCAGTATTACTTGATATTTCTCATCCATTACATACTGAGTTTCAGCTTCTTACATTTGGTCGCAGGTTCATAATTCCCAGGTGTAGGACAAAACGTTACAGAAACAGTTTTATTCCGGCAGCAAGGGATATTTACACTAAGGGATAAGTTATAAGTTATAGCTATTTATATTGTAAGGATTTTGTTATTTTATTTATATATTTATTATTATTTTTTACTGATAGTACTGTTTTTACTGTTTATTGTTAGGGATTGACCCCATATTGTGGTATAATGAGTGATGTGTGTTTTTTGTGTTTCTCCTGTTTGGGTTTGTGTGTGGACTCAAAATTTACCTTTGGGTACCAATAAAGTAACATGAACTTGATTCATTATGCATTCATAGAACATTCATAAGCAGCATGCAAGTATACCTTAACATTCTAACATCCCTTAACAGCTTTAATGTACATTTATAACAAACATCGCATGATTATACAAATATAATGTTTGTTATTATTATATGTTTGTTATTAATGTATATTACAGCTGTTAAGGGATGTTAGGATGTTAAGGTATACATACATGATGTTTATGAATGTTTTATGAATACTTAATGAATACATTATGACGGTGTACTGAACGTTTTATGAATGCAATATAAAAGCATTATGATGGTGCAGTTAATGTAAAGCGTTACCGAACATATTAATGTGGTACAAATATTTAATGGCTGTTTTCCAATAAAATACCTTGAATACAAAAATAAATGATGACAACTATAATAAATGTATGTGAAATACTAACAACCATTAAATATTTGTTCATCAGACATAAGAAACTGTAAATTGCAGTGAAACGAAGTCGGCATAAGTAGTGTATGAGGATGTTAAACATATTAACAAATTCACCAGTATAGCTTTTCCTTGAAACAATCTGCTACCAAAAGAGTTTAAATTAATCATTTGTTGCCAGGCAACTGTGACTTTCAGATTGAAACAGACAATTAATGTCCTGGAGAAAACGATGCAAAATGCTCCATTATTGTAAACATTCTTAAGCTTTTTTTAAAAAATTATATTGCTACAAAGTTCACTAATTAATTGATTATCACTCTCAAGAATCTTTCTCATTTGGCCTTTCAAGATGATGTTATCTTCAGACCAAAACAACCTGCCATGCAACCAGAACAACACGAGGACAATTTTACTCCATGTATAACAGAGACAACGGAGTCAAACAGCAATCTCACAAACAAGACAAAGAGTGAAAACTCCCCAGAAATCACACACTACATGTGTACGATCTGCTTTTCCTGATAAGCTACACCCAGCCCCCATTTAATTAACCTGTTTAATCTGCAACTCGTCAAATATTTCTCTCATCATAAACTACATTAACAGTCCAGTCACAAGCTGCCCAAGAGCAATTTTTACAGTCTTTTTGCCTTGTATTTTGCAGCACAAAATACTACAGTCCTTGTTAATATGTATGAAAGTTTTTTTTTTTTTTTTTTTAATTTAACATCGCTTTATTGCAATGATAGTGTGGTATTTTTTATATGTCTAAAGTGAAAACATAATTTTATTATTTTAATTAGATTTAAGGATGTTAGTGCCATGAATGAGCTAACTGAGGATGTTACTATGGTAACTGCCTGAGAATTGGGGATGTTCATGGTCCTAAACGTGAACCACTCAATAAGAAGGAATTTGATTTAAAGAGGACATGACATTAGTAATCATGTTTCAGGCTGCATTACAATCAACTGTAAGTCGTGTTTGTGGGTGTGAGATAAAGGAAGATTATAAGAAACTGTAGGCTGTTTTGTAGGTACAGCAGAAGAGAACAAATTGAACCTAAAGCCAAATGCTTCAAATCCCAAGATGGGAAGACACATTATATAAACACAAATTATTTAAGCATGCACACAGGACTGGTCAGTCCTATAAGTGGTTGGGAGGGGGTGCTGTCTTGCCAATTTCACTTTACATCAGACAGGGGGTGCTGGTGGTGATGCTCATCTAGGGCAAACACATACTGTGTGTGGAGTTTGCAGGTCCTCCTCATGCTACCTTGAAGTGTTTGGTACTCTGGGTTTTTTTTTCCCTCAGTCCAAAAACATGTGTTTAGATGAATCAGTATCTATAACTTGCTCATATTATGTGTCAGAATGATGTGTGGATTTGAGTGCCTGTCCTGCAAATGGGATCCGATGTCCCAGTGAGGGCGTGTCCGGCATCCCAAAGAGGGTGCGCCTGGCATCCCAGTGAGGGCGTGTCCGGCATCCCAAAG
>JAODLC010000113.1:21646397-21679708 GCA_026781145.1 Hippopotamyrus pictus
CGCTTTCTCCAAGCACATGCTGACATAGCCCACCATCTTTCCTGATTTGTTACTTACAGCAGTCCCTCAGAGAATGGGAAAGCAATATTCTGCATGAGCCGTGAAACACGGGAGTTATTTTTTGATTTGATCATTCAGCTGAAACGAGGAAGTCGGAGCACGCATATTGATGCCGCAAATTGGGGCACAGCAGACACACTTGATGAATAATGGACCTTCATGTAGGCTTCAGGTAGTAAACAGAGAAGAGCACATCAACCACCAGGGGTACACAAGCAGCTTACTCTAACAATTATGGTTTTTATTTTTGTTTCTACTGCTTAGTCTTTGCTTACCCAAAACAACATACAATATTGCTTACCCTTATTTTTTACTGAAGCAATACGGATGCCTTGCTCACATTCCTCTTTTAGGACTTGAATCAGCATCCTCTTGGTTGGTCTGGGTCCTTGCAATCATCTATTTCATCACAATGCTGGCATCCATCTAAGCTTCTTAACTTTCATCAAACAATGTTCTAAAAATATCATGAAATGTAAATATCATGAACTGATTTAATTTCTTTAGTTGAAAGCTTAGCTTAAATTCCAAGAGGTTGGAGGATAAATGAATGCAAGGACAGATATCTGTGTTTTGTTACATAACATGCTTTAAAAAAAAAAAAAAATCAGTGGTAAAGTAAAATATGTCTCATGCAATAACTACTCCCTTCAATAATAGATGTGAAATCTACTAGCTACAGTGCAGTCTCTCACATTCAAATGCTAAAAACAAATGGTTTGCTGTTGTGATGTCCAGCATAGTGTCCTCCGGGTGCTCCGATTTCCTCCCACAGTCCAAAGACATGCAGGTTAGGTCGACTGGCTACTCTAAATTGCCCATAGGTGTGCATGTGAGTGTCTGTGGCTGTCTGTGTTGGCCCTGTGGTGGACTGGCGGCCTGCCCAGGGTGTACCCCGCCTCTCGCCCGAAGATGCTGGGATTGGCTCCAACTTCCCCACGACCCAGATGGATAAAGCGGTATAGATAATGGATGGATGGGATGTCCAGCATGAACTTAGCCTGGATAGGTGGTTAGAAGATGGATGGATGGATGGATGGAAGAATGGGTGGATGTATGTTCTAAGAACCCATCTATGGTTTACAATGGCAGACACAGTGTGAAAATTCAGATAATTTTAGACAATCTGGTTATCTAAGTGTTAAAGCGTATGTTATATCCATTTATCTTCAATACTGCTCTGAAAAATATGAATTATGCACAGTAAGATATATAAAACTACACTGCCTGGCCAAAAAACGTTTAGAATTTAAATCAGTAAAAGTACTTATTACAGCTCAGCAACGTTATGCTGCAAATAAAGTGAAGTCATGTGAGTATCTGAATGTACTGAATGGCCAAGTTATCGTGGCATTGGCATATTCCAGGACAATAATGCCAAAATTCATCAGGCTCGAATCGTCAAAGAATCCTTCAGGGAGCATCAGGAATTATTTTCACACATGAATTGGCCACCGCAGAATCTTGACCTTAACCCCATTGAAAGTCTTTTATGGTTCAACTCACCTATCATCAATACAAAAAAAGTTGTGATGCTGCATAAGCATTTGGAAACATTGCTCATTAGAGGTATACTTGCACAAAAATGTTCTGACAGCAGTAGCATAACTGATTGGTTCAGGGATATAACTAATCAGATTGTAGATGAGGTGGGTCCAAGCAACTAGATGAGGAGGGACCAACTAATCTTATGTCTTGGTCCTGCCTCTTCTAGTTGGTTGGACCAACCTCCTCTACAATCTGATTGGTTATTTCTCTGAACCAATCATTGTTCCTTCCATCCTCAGAACATTATTGTGTAAGTGAAGTAACTCCCACAAGCAGAAACAATGCATTGATAAATGTGCACCATAATCAAAGCTAAAGGTGATCCAGCAAAATTAATCCAGTGCGCAACTTTTTTGACCAGGCAGTGTATTTATGGCACATTTTGAAACTACCACCAACTGCCCTGTTTTTTGTGGGGATTTCTTTTTTATTTATTTCTTACTTCAGAGTGATCTAGCTAATTGAACTAAATGACAAATACTGATATATTCACTTTCCCCAAGCACACGCTGGGGAAATTATCTCACTCGAGTACTGCACTGAACACACATAGGGACATACAGTACATTCTGCCCTGACCGCCCAACAGTTTTGTTGGTGATGCTTTAGTTTTGATATTGAAGTCCAAGCTGAAAAATCAGTATTGACACCGTGAGACTCTTTTTAAACAACCGTACAATGACTACCGTACGTGACTGAAAAAATGGTCCTCACAACAGCAAAATAACAGGTTTTTATCATATTTTGTCCACACACACACACACACACACACACACACACAGACACATATACACAAAACGGTCAATTTGCATATCTTTGGACATGAAAATTCCACATAAAGCCAGAATAAAATCGATGGCCCTCATTCAATGAGCTCAAAATATTATCTTGAAAAATAAAAAAACTGATTTCATTTTATCTCAGCGTGAAAGCCAAAGCAAAAAACTTTTCCATAGTTAATGCATAAGAACTTTTTTTAAAAGGGCTATTGGCATGTACAGTTCTGAGAGCAAAAAAACTGTCCTCCTTTATTGAATTTTTTGTAAGATACATGTACTTTTCTGATGAGCTTGACGAGGATAAACATTACTTTTACTATTACTTGGGCTGAATATATGTATACTTTCGTTTAACCTGTAAATAATAATACATATTTGCATTTTTTCTCTCCTCGAGAGGAAAAATTATGCATCAACTTGAAAGGCCTGAATGCCAATTGAGAACTCAGGGTTTTTCCCTCTGTCACCACGGACAGTGATATACCCTCTCTGGAGGCAAACCCTGCGGCCATGAAAATGCCCACCATCTATTCTGAATAACAATGAAGCACCACTGCATTCAGGCTGATGTTATTGTTTTTCTGTCTTAGGGAAATAGTGAATTGGATCCCTAGTGAAGAAGTCGTGGATTTATGGAAAGTTGGGCTGTCAAACAAAAGCAGTTAGTCAAGGGACTCTGCCAAGCTGATTATTTGGGGGACATAAGTAATAAAACACTGGCCATGAACCAGTGCTTCTTGATGGAATTACAGCTTAATATCTCACAATGGGCCTTGCTTGGTAAATGCCATTAGGATAAAACATATTTTTCATTCCTTTTATTGTTCATGTCATGTTTCAGGAGGTCAGGAAGGGCAGTCCTCCCCTGTTACTCCTGTCGACTTTGAAATCATGAAAATTTATCTGATATTAAAAGCATTTGAGAAAACTATTATTGTAATGAATACTGGCTAATTTACTATCACTGTATACTTTCAAAGACAACTACAAAAACAAAAATGGATGTACAGTCAACAAAAAAAAACGATTTGCATGTTGCTTGCAAATCAGCCGCAATAGATGACAGCTAAACCATTAGGGCGACTTAAAACTGATTTTATACTCATTATGTAATTATAAAGTGATTGCAATATTAACTGCTCTAATGGCTAATTAGTATGTCAATAAATGGGACAAAAGATTGCAGCCATTAAGGCACTTTTTCATAATTCTGCATTGCTGTGATGGCTTATATAATTCAGCTATATGAAAACTGTAATGAAAAGACGTGCTTCAACACAGAAATAGCAGATTAGGGGATGCAGAGATGGTTACATAGCCACTCATTTCACTTCCAGGAAGTCTTCTGTAAAAAGGAAGATGTTCCATGTTATACTTCTGTGTAAATGACATGTTGTCTATGTCAATGTCTATAGGTTTAGAACAGTGTTTTTCAACCTGGTCCTCAGGGGCCCCAGATAAGCCCATTTTTGTTCCCTCCCAGCACACCTGTATCACCATGTTCTTGATTGCTTGGTTCATACTAAGACACACTGTGGGCAAAACCTACATGAACATGAGAAGAACATCCAGATTCCACATGGCTGGGATCAAACCCATAGTGTTACCAACTGAGCCACCAATTTTTTTACTGTCACTACTATCACCCATCCATCTTCCACTGCTTTTCCTAAGCAGGGATACTGGGCCTATCCCAGGAACAAAGCAGGAGACATCAGTCAGCCTAAGCCTAAGAGCAGAGGTGGGATTCAAACCTACGACCCTGGAGGTGAGCACCATCAGTGCAACTCATTCTGCTGACTGCATCTTCTTCTCAATCATTATTGCTATGATCATTTATAATTATGGTTTCTCTTTGTTAGATTTGCTGTAACCTTATCCTGTACATCACTTTCTCTTTGATTTATGAGCCTTGATTGATATTTATTTGAATTCACTGTGGTCTAATTAATTTCAGTCAGATTCAGTCCTCTCTAGCTTCTATAATACCAATATTTACCCAGCAGTGAGAGTAATTTAACACCCTCTTTCAGCTTCTGTTCGCTATCTTTTGACGTGCTCCCCATAATTGTGCTAAATGTCTGTCCTTCACTCCTATATTACACCAGTGGTGCAACCTGGACACATCATCAGTGATGTTTCCCAGGGTCGTTGGGTGTTTCGGGTCTAACATCAGACACCCTAACCCGGGCGACCCAGCCAAGGGTGATCAAGTCCCGACTTGTGTCCAGGTAGCAATTTCTGCCACATTCCTCCCCTCTTAAGCTAGAGCCATTGGGATGACTTCTGTGTCGCCTCCTTATGGCTCTTCTCCTTTGCAGTCCGTGGATGCTCCAAATGCCCAGTACCCGGTACAGAGACTGTCCTGCAAAGCCTCTACATCCCACCTCGACTGGCTCACAGTGAGCCTTCCACCCCTGCCTCCGGCAGTCAGCTGTAAGGTCCACATATACTTGGTCTTCCCAGGGCACGGTCAACTCCATCAGGATGACTTGTCTAGAGCCCCAAGACATCAAGATCACATCTGGCCTGAGTGTGGTGGATGCAATGATGTCTGGGAACTTCTGCTGCCTCCCAAGATTGACCAGGAGATGCCAATCTCCTACAGATGCCAGTAACCCATCTTGGGGCTTTGGTAGAGCCCGTGGTTTCTCCCCCGCTCAAACAAAGGTGATAGTGGCCTATGCTCGATGTAGCTTGCTGCTTTTCATGGCAGTGCAGGCGGCATCAGATAGTGGCTGAAGAACCTCGTCATGACGCCACCGGTACCTCCCCTCTGCCAAGCTCTTCGGACAACCGTTGGCAGAGCTGGCAAGTGGGTAAATCCACCAAGACCCAGCTGTACAGCTTAGTGGGACTTGGGAGGACATCATACATGGACTGAACCAGGAATTTGAAGCGACATGCTTTGACCATCCAAAGATTAGCCCAGGTGATCTTACGTCCTACTGCATGATCCTACTTGGCCCAAGCTCATTGCTTGCACATACCCACCATCCTACAGTAGTAGGATTCCTCCTCCCCGGTTCGGACCTCCTGTTGGATGTGCCTGTGGCTGCCCTTTCCACGGGTTCTGCTGGAGTGACGTGTCATATTGCTCCATAGCCCAGCTCATCCAGTCGCCATTGTGCCCATCCTCAACTCTCCTGGCCCCAAACACTGTGATTATAGCTTCTGATGGAACTACCTCATTGCTGGAAAGTTCTCAACTCTTGCATGTCATTGAAGCACTTGGTTAAGGTCAAGCTGTTTCTACCAGTGGCAGCAGAAAGGTTTTCAAATGAATGTGGCTGCACCTTTACAAATTTTGTAAACAAATTATCTCGCAATTTAAAATGAAACGATACCAACCACCCTTCTGGGTTTTTGCATAACCCTGTTTAGAGTATTTATTGATTACAGAAACCTTTTAGATTTCCTTTATCTAAGGATTTGTACATTTGAGCGGTCTGTGTAGACAGGGTGCTTTCATTTTTGCCAATTACCTGCTACAAGATCAAGGACTCAGCCAGGAAGCAACGAGTACCAGAGATCCAACACAGCCTAAGTACATTTTGTCTTCTGCATGCTCAAAAACGTACTAAAAACTACTTACATAAATAGCGTCCATTAAGTGCTTAACCTACAACAGATATTTTCCTCACATTATACCTTGTGGAATAGCTAATATTTACCTGAACAAGTGAACAAAGATGACTTTTTAAAATACATTCAAAAGAATTTCTTATTTATTACATGCTCATGGTCTCATAATCAACACCTCTGCACTTCCCTATGAATAGATACTGAAGGGGCTGAAATTCGGTCAGCACAAATGCCGTCCAATTTTACCTCCTACAGAGTATACACTGCACAGCAATACAATATCCAGCAACAAAAACTGGATAAGGCGAGAGTTGTCAGCTTGCAAAGAACCCCTCCTCTTTTGGCGAAGACGTTTCCATAGCAACAGTCACAGAACTTTTTTTTTCCAGATAAAATTTTAATCCCATGGTGAAATAAATAGGCAGTCAGAGATGAAAATGTGAACGACCTAAATGGAACGGAACCTGCTGACAGACAGAATATCTTTCATCACTTAAAGAAAAACTGAACTATGGAATGTGGGAGTTACCAGATGTTGAAACAGAAAATTATTGCTTCACATGAAGTAAAATGAAATGGTTAGGGATAATTGAAGCAAAATGGCTTCTTATTTTGCAAAACAATAGGTGGTTGACTGGGAGTCAGTGGATATGATGAAGAAGATCAAGGAATCAGCCAGGATGCAACGAATACCAGAGATCCAACACAGCCTAAGTACATTTTGTCTTCTGCATGCTCAAAAACGTACTAAAAACTACTTATATAAATAGCGTCCATTAAGTGCTTCAATTATTCTTATGCAAATTATGTTTTTAGATGATCTCACCCCATGTCCCCGCTATTATTGTACTGAAGAGTATCATTCAGCATTTATTCAACAAATTCGCGTTCAATAATCCAGAGTGCTCATTTTTTGGCCCTCAGAATGAGTGTTGAAATAAAGTGCCAGCTATCAAAATTGAGGAAGGCCGCTAAGATGATGTAGGTTGTGTTAATAGGTGAGTAACTGAGAGTATTGTTTTGGTGAAGTGAGTATGTGGAGTGGTTCACAGAAGCTCCATTGTAGATAATGCTTGTGCTTTGCACTGGGAGCATCAATTTCCATGGTAACCTAACCAGGCAACACTTTCATGTCTGTGTCTAACTCATACTGAAGAACCAAGGTGGCTCACTGACAGGCTTCAGAAAAGTTCGCTGGTAACGCCTTCATTCTGTCTGGCAAATGTCATCCTATGTCCTGTCATCTCAGCACTTGGAATCAAAAAATAATAATAGGGCAATAGGGCAAACCATGTCAGTGTAAAAGTCATCAAACATGGAATTGTATGCATTACTGTTTTGCATACTAATGCAATGATGAACGTGAGAATTCCTTCAGCTAGCAAACAGAATCATGTCGCACGCATGAGAAATGGGCAGGGAGTCCAGCTTTCCCTTGTAAAGATTTATGGGGTGGAACAGGGAAAAATCCAGCACCGTGCAAAAACAGACATAAAAATATATGTACAGTACCATTTTGGCTGAAGAAAAAACAAAAACTCAGGCATAGGAGTCAGATCCAAAATTAGCTCCCACAAGCATTGAACTGGCATGAAAACCATAGCAGAGACCATTGGGACTAAAACAAAATACAAGAGAGCCAGGTTCCCCATCCACCTTACCCCCCCTCCCACCACCTGAGACAGCAAACCCCTCATCTCACAATATTATATCAATAACCAAGAAATATGTAATCTGCTCTTCCGCACTTTCACTCATTATAAATACTCTAGGTCAGATGAAAACCCAGATGTGTTACATTCTGCCCACCTGCCCCTCCTGTCTCCTCCCTAAGGGGGCCCTAACAAGCCACCCCTGATGCTTGTTGCCAATCGTTAGTCTTTGTATATAAGTACCTGTTTGTCTCGTCTTCCCCAGTGCAGTCATTAATGTCACTCCTCTTGTCAGCCTGTGTCCTTCCTTGTTGTCCCCCTGTTTTGATCCCTCGCGATCTTGTTTTTTCCAGTCTCTATTTGTTTAGTTTTTTTTTTGCAATAAAACACTTTTGGTTTGCCAAAAACGTCTGACCTTGAACCCTTTGTCTCAAAAGTCGTGACAGGATGACAATAACAATACTACAGCTGTATAGCCTTCTGGATGAGTGAATGCTAAAGATGGTAGACATTGCATCACAAAGACGAATGTCTTTAGTGACTGCTGTTCCAGCTCTTGCAAAATATGTGATATGTATGACATTACATTGTCAGACATGCTGGCGTCTCCCTCTCTCCACCATTCATCAGCTACCAGCTAATTTCTGTAACATTTTTAAGTCCATGGCGCTTGCAAACAAGATGTCCAGGGGAACAACACAATACACTATCAACAAGACCTCATCAGACGCTACACCTGCTCAGGTTCATGAGCAATGAGTTACATGTCATTCTCAGGACTGTATAATCCCTCCTGCTCTTCAGAAGAGTTCAGAATATTCACCTGCTTAGCATTGAATCCCTGGCTGCACCCAGATTCAACTTGAGTTACTATGTGCATATGTATAAACTCAGTCTACTTTTTAAATGTTTTTTTTCTGTATTAGTGCATCTTTAGCTGCAGTTATATCTTGATATTTCATCTATGAGAAGTTCAGTATATTTTATACTACATTGTCGTTTGATATACATTATGTGTAAGTACAGCTCATGCAGTTTTAGACTATTACAAATTAAACCATTAATCAAGCTTTGCTCCACTGTGAATTCCAACTGATATCATCTTTGCTAATGATCAGTCTGTGTAACTGGGTGTTGTTAAATCATTGTTATTCCATAAACTTGAATTTAAAAGGAGTCTGAGTACTTTGTTTCAACATTCTGATCCTTGTAGTTACATTATGTGTAAATCATATTAAGTTTTTCCATTGTATGGTATTGCGAGTTAAAAATTAAAAAAAAAAATAAAAAAAAAACAGATTCATACATAATGAACTTAACATCCCAAACTTACTGTTTTGGTGCGTTTCCATGATAGATAGCACACATTTCATATGACAATGCTGATCAGGTCAGCGGCTGCACAACTTTCTTACTGAGACCAATGACACCACCAGTGTAAATTATAGAGTGATGGGGGGGGGTTGTAACCCCCCCAATAATCAAAACAAGCCAATACAATCCCCTGGACCCCCTCTACCCCTCCATCCAATGCTCACTAACCCAAAGTTATGTCCATGAATGAAAAACATCACACTATATTGGTTTTGAATAATTTTAATGTTGTTTTTGTACATTGCAGAAATAGCCCTATTCAGTGAGTTCGAAGTGCAACATACACAATATCAATTAAAGAGGGTTCTTGAGGTCGGTCATCTGAATTTGCAAACAAGATGTTCGATAGTTTACCAGTTTCACAGGTGCAATAGGCAACTTTGCCAGTTTCATGCAAAAGCTGATACTTCACCATTATGAAGGCCCTGGAACGTAAACATGACGGCCAACAAAACATTAACAAAAAATATTACATTTACTCAGAGTACAGAGAGTCAAGCTGACTGAAACCTCCCGAGATATTTGGCACAGGTATGATTATGTTCAATAAAATATACCCAAAATATACTTATTCATTCAGAAAGAGTAATGACAAACACTTTTACCAAAAAGAGAAATGAGACCAGGTATTCTATAAATAGCTGGGTAACAAAAACAGCTTCTCACTTTCAAATGAGCAGGCAGTTTATAGCAACAACAAAATAGAAATCAAGCAACATCAAATTCATAATAAAAAAGTAACACCTTAATTTTTCATTCTATATAAAACGTTGTTCCATCCTTCAGCACTGCAAAATAGGTATCCAAAAGTTAATAAATGATCTATTTGTACAGGTGAACAACATCAAAAAGCGTTTTACATCAATTGTGCACCAAAAAAAAAAAAAAAAAAAAGAAGAAGATGACAATTTTTTTTTGCAAAAATACTAAGTAAACAAAGTGCTCATCTTTAGCCAGGGTACAAGAGAAGAATACAAAGGGATTAAGATACGTAGTGTGCTTATCTGTATCATTCTCCATCTTCCCATGCTATGAGTTGTACAATACTGGCTCTAAATCTGGGGGCACAATTCCATTTTCATGCCTCTGCACATCTGGATGGGTTAAGATCAATCGATAAGACTTTCATTACGCACCATCAGACAGAAAATGTTCCGCCTTTACTGTTCACAAGCCTGCAAAAGGACTATAGTGGACTGCAGCCCATTTTTGTGATTGATTTCAAAGTACTTTTTTTTTTTTTTTTTTTTGCCAAAAATGAGGGTGACGCATGGTTACCAATCTCCTCTAATCAACGTCTTTGGATCACTTTAGACACCTGTCTGCGTTTTCTCTGTTTTGTTTTTCAGAACATCGTCGATGTTGTCATCCTCGATGACAACTGCAAAGAAGAGAAGACAAGACACAGAACTGTCATACTTTCGCTTTTATGTTTCCAGGTGTTAATGAGGCACAGACTGTACCGGAGCGCATCACGATACTGAGAAGACAAAAAGCAAGCTTACACTGTTTACATTTACCCAGGCGGCCACGGAGCGGAGGGGGGCTGCTCGCCCAGAGACGAGTAAAACCAAACCATCAGTACCATTCTTCTCCCTGATATGCGTCTTTGAATTAATAGAATATGTATATTTCTTTGATGCCTCCGGGGATTACCAAGCTTAGAAAGCATCGGCTGCTATTAACCACAGAAAAGGTGAATTAACTAATCCAAGATATGTGTGCACTTTCAAGCCATTCACTACAATCAGAATTGCGGCAAAGACGCTGTATTATCATTATACTGCCTACAAAACAAAGGTAATTCGCTGGCCACCAAACTTTTGACAAGGCAAGGAGGTAATAATAATAATAATTATTATTATTATTATCATTATTATTATTATTTTCGTCACTATAAGCCATTTCATAAGGACTGATGCAGTATAATGTTAACATCGATCAAATACATATATATTTTTATTTTGGTTATGTTTATTTTTTGCCTACAGCTGGCAAAAAAAATGAGATGCGGAAATTTCACTCACCTCGTTTACTTCTTCCAATCTGGCCGAGTTTGGGGGGCCTTTTATTCTGGGCAGCCCCGAAGAAGTTATTAGTATCCTGCAGACGACAGGTGATGGAGATCTGCCCCACGTCCTCGTCATCGCCATAGTGAGTTATTTTCTCCTCGTTGTAGGGTAATACATCCGACATGATGTCTCCCCCACCACCAAACACTCGACACTGATCGATTCAAATTAAACAAACGAATAGAAGAACAAAAATAAGGGGCGACAACTAATACGGAGTCAAGTGACTAGCAAAAAAAAACAAGCTTTAAAAATCTGAGAAAAAACGTGAAGCACGGTCAAGCCTGTATTTTCCCCGGCCACTCTCGCATTATTTTAAGTTTCCAATGCTTTTTTTGCGTACGCCGTTTGAATAAAGAAACTACAATCGCCGATGTACTGGGCTGTTTCGCAGGGAAAAGACAGATCAAGATAAAAAAATGCAAATCGGAGAGCGATGCAAAAAAAAAAAAAAAACTGATCCCTGGGAGACCTGACAGCGAGAAGACGTCACTGTGAGCCCGGAATTTTTCCAGTGCATACAGCGGCAATACCCCAATTCCCTCAGCTTCCCAAGGATGTTTTTACCGTCTTAGTTCAAGAAGGCGTTCCCCCAGCTGCCCGTCCTTGTTCAAGAAAAATATTGTAGATTTATACAGCATGAGATGGAAATATGCTAAATCGATGCGGAAAGATAAAGTTAGTAAAATGCGTGTAAGCCGATTAATACAGTTCGTTTTTTTAGCGAAAAGACTCGCGCTGGTAAGTTGCAAAATGATTATTTCAGCACTACAACATACGGAAAACTCACCGGATCGGAGCGCACGCAGCCGACCAGCCTGATATATTGGCTGAAGTGTGGGTGTTCCCCTGGGTGGCCGAGTCTGAAGTAGGGAAACTGCCCTCTGATAATAGAATCCAGTATATTTCAAGACAGCAAACCAATGTTTAAAATGCTGAATTGTACTTAACACACAAGTCTGGACAAATACTAGGCGGATATTTGGGTAATTAAATGATAGCTCCACTGACTCATGAAAGGAACAAACAAATAAATAATTAATGATAAACATTGAACATAACGTTACAAAGTAATAACACGTTTGTTAGTAGACTGCTCTTTATTTGTACGGTATTATTGGCGGTTTTATACACAGATATATACACAGAGAATGACGTATTTCAATTTTATATTCTTGAAAAATAATTAACAGCATTTGCTAAATATTTTGGTGAGTTTTCTTTATATCGATATTTTACTTTACCTAAATACAATATCAGACAAGGTATTATTTTGTGTTATTCTGCCAGAAAGTGTACCTGTAGTCTGAATACAGATAATACGTATTTCCCCCACCCTAGGTTTAAAAAGCGCTTTCAGACGGTAATAGCGTAATAGCTCCCTCTACTGGCCATATCGTCCTTACACGCAATAGCTTAATGATACTTATTCAATATTTTAATTTGAATACATGTATACTAATTTTTGCTTCACACTTTTGCACCCCGTAAAATATCTCGCTATATACCTTTTTCATACAGTAAAAGTACCCCCATCTGCTGAAAAACACATTACAGTACCAATCCCTCCAACAACTGCGACTCACTATTACTATAACTCTACCATTACCAAGCGTTGATGCAGAATCACAAAACATCTGGGATTTTATTATATAACGAATTCAGACTTAAGTTTGCAATAATCGCGGTTGTGGAGATTAACCCAAGGAAATTTTCAGTATGACGGTATATAGTACAATCTCTTACATGCCAGTGTTCATGTACGTGCTTTTACATCAGCGTATATCATTTGTTGCCGTATTTTCAATGATATCCGGTTATAAAAACATTTCTTCGCGTAATTTTGTGAACAGAAATACCGTTCGTGCATTATCAACAGATTTTGCGCGTCTTAATTATTCCTTTAAATCAGGTACAAAAGTGTTAGACAATCATGCATGCAACGCAGACCCTAAATCATTGTGTTTACTGTCTTTAAATATATTACTTCAGCGCAATTAATTTTGTTATATATTAGCACGCCATATTAGCTTACCTTCTGATGGGGATGCCAACCAGCAAGATTGAGACCCAGGCTGATGTTTTTCCTTTTCATAAGTACGTACTTCTTATAATTAACCTCAAATATTCGATCTGTTATATAGCACAGTCTTTTTAGTTATTATTTAACCAGTATATAGATGCATTTAAGCTATATGTATATACTAGTGAAATATGACTTTTATTGTTTTTTATTCTTTGTGATGCATCACACTATATGAATGTTTAGGTACGTAACCATTTGCATTTTTATTTGTCTTTAGACATGGTATCTAAGATAGTTTGTACTGTATTCTTCTTCCATTAAACGCCCTACTTAATTACTTGGTTACTTAAATTTAGCATTGTATACAGCAAAATGTGTTAAGTAATATGGCCTAATATGGTCTCATCTCGATTCTATGAAACCTGAAAAAAAAAGATATTTTGTTTTTCCCTCAAGGAGTCAGATGTATAGCAAAGAACACGTGGGCTCACTGTAAAACATTTGGATAAACCTGAAACTGAAATATGCGCATCTTTTCTTTTGATGCACGTGCGATTTCGCATTTTCAGGTTTCTCTCGTGCCTGCTCGGCTCTTAATCGTCACTTGGAGTAAAACAAAATCGAGGGAAAACGCAGTTAATAGTGTGATCCTCCCACCCACACAAAGAATTGCACTGACTTTAGACAAGTTACAGGTCAATTGGGATAATGTTGACTGTTTCAATCGTTCTTTTCTTCTTTTCCCCGCACTTCTTTGTCACGCATAGTCTACGGTGAATTTAGGCGATTTGCTAACTTTTTGTTAAACATTGCCTTCAAGTGGCTAGTTAAGAAATTGCACTATAAACGATAAATAGTGCTTCAATATCCAAGCACGCAATTTAACATATGTGTAACAATAACCACTAACCAACGTCTAACCAACAATAGCCACCAATAACCAACAATAACTGCGAGGAATTAACGATGTAAATGTTAATGCTTCAGGATCTCACGAGCCTAGCTGGACTCTAAAGCAGGCAGAAGACATCCCCAACAAGATCTGGTTTTGGAGCAATCATCCGAATTCATAGGATTCAAAGAATTCAAAAGGTTTATTGTCCTGTGAACTAGTACAAGTATTGAGTACATTGAGGTACTTGTGTGTTTCCTGTAGACAGGCACAGGGCAAAAAGACAGGACAAGCAGTTTGTAACGGGACACATGACGGCGCTTAAATAAAATAAGTATAAATATGATTAGGTATGGAGATATGGATGTATCTGGAAGAATAAATATGTTTTGAAATTCTACACTGCATTTCTGCCTGCGTCCTGAATTCACGGAGTATAAATAACAATCAAGACAGAGACGTTCCTAGACTTACAATTTTAAGAAAAACAAAGTGAAGGTTATCATTACTAAGGTCGTCAGTCTCTGTACACAGACAATTGCGTCTGTGGCAAGACTTTTCCGTCACCGTGGCAAAATATTTTAACTGGGAAAAAAGGCTACAGCATGTTGGCTGTGTTACACACCATATCTGTGGCATAAAAAAATTACCTTTTGATCAAAATATCCGTCTTTAAAGTTTTGAATGTGTCTTTAAGGGAAAAAGAGCATTGAAAAGTGAAGGACCACAATATGCTTGGACATGACTGCCTGTTAGCCAGCAGATGGCGGTATTGATCTGTTTACTTTAGCTAGACGCAGGGTCTCATTTGGCAAGGCTGTGCAGCAGAAATCTATATAGAGAGTTAGAGAGTAGATACACGTATATTTACAGTTTCAATTTCAATTTGCTACAGGGTAGCACAGTAACGCAGTGGGTAGCTCTGTTGCCTCACATCTCCCCGGCTGATGGTTTGAACCCCACCTCGGCTCTGTGTGCATGAGGAGTTCACATGGATTCTCTTTGTTGTCAGTTTATCTCTGCAGTGCAAAGACATGCTGTTAAACTACCTGGCATCTCTGAATTGCCCATAGTGTGTGAATGTATGTGCACTGTGAAGGACTGACATCCTGTCTTAGCTATACCTGCCTATTGCCTTGTGCTAGGCTCCATTCCCATGCAGAGGGAATGAGATAAATGGAAAATGTTACAGGTTTTACTTCAGAGAGCAGAACTGTCACTGGGGCGATAGGTACAGCAGCAAATCGCGGTCCTGTCATCACTCCTTAGCGTACTTCCCAGGAAAGCGACATCTCCGTCTCTCCTGCAAAGACTCGCAGACTGCTATAATCGTGAACTACCAAGTGCACATTCTCACGCCTGTTTCCCAGAACAATGGCAAGCGCAATAACCACATGTCGCTTAAAGGGACTGCTATGATCGCGGTATAGTCATGTTTCATTTTGTAGGTCCCTAGGCATCTATCCATCTAGACATTTATGCAAAACATTTCGTAAAGGTCGCTAGACCTATGAATGTAACACACTGTATATTATATATTTCAGAATTTGCCCTTTTGTTCTAAATACACTTAACATTTACATTTACAGCATTTTGCAGACGCCCTTAGGCAGAGCAAATTACATAAGTGCTTAGAAGTCTCATCAGTGAACGCATTCTGAACAAGCAGTCATACATTAAGTTGTATTTTACACTATCATTTGTAAACAAGTGAACTTTTAAATTGTAGGGTATCTAACTAGGGTCATTGATTGCAGCATCATTGGCATGTAACTGGAATTTGTTTACAAAGCATTACTTTATGTATCCATTCCATTGAAGCAAAAGCATAATGAGCTGTATTGTTTTGGTGATACGAAGGAACCATTTGAGCTTTTCAGTGAAATATCTCAAGGAATTAGACAGTGTTAGCTATCTCTGGGGCTGCAGCTGATTTTGGGGGGGAACATAGACGAGTCCCAAAATATCATGCTGATGTGCTATTAGTGATGAGAAGCCCTCATCAGTTAACGCGGGAGACCAAGTGGAGTCTTGGACACTGTTTGTGCAGTGCTGGTTTTTCACTGGACAATTGACAATGTGACATGAAGGGAATACGCCTAGTTAGTGCTTCCAACCAAGTGTTGTGCAAGTAATTATATTAAAGCTTCTCATTCATGTTTTATGGTATATTGTATATATTAATGACAATGCCATATAAATATACAAATGATTTAGTAAGCAGTAGTGTTACATTCGCATTTCAGTCCCACCCTCCCCTGGCTGTATCCTAGCAGCTGTGTTTAAGTGCATCAGACACTGTATGTCTTAGCATAAAAACAGCAAGTAAAACTCGATTTGCTTCAATGATCCACATGATGCACGCAGCGGCCTCCTGCAAGTTATCTTTCTAATAGCACGGTTGGATGAGTGGATGTTCTGTGGAAAATACAGTCAGTCAGACATAAATGATGAACTCCTTTTAATATAATGCTCGTAATAGAATATAACACAAATAAAACACCAAGATCAAGGACAGGAAAAGAACCTAGATGCCTAAATAAGACCACAATGTAACCAAAATGGCAAGGAAACAATCTGAGGAAGTTTCTAAAATGGAGGCAAGAGCATGTAAATAATATGGTAAATATTAATGTTACATTTCGGCCCATTTAAAATTATATGCATATTTTAACCTTCTTCCATCCTGTACTCTTCAAAGGACATGCAGCATAAATGGATTCATACCTTTTGCGGATAAGTATTCTCTGCATATCCCTCCTTTAGGGACACGGAATTTAAAATTTTCTTTGAGATAACTTTATTTATGACAAGAAGTTTGTATATGCTGTGATGTGCACTTTTGAAACACCACTTTTACCCTTTGCTAAAGGCTTTATACTGTAGATCAAAATCCTGAAAATGTGCTTTAGGGACCGGCAAATATGGTTTCGGCTTAAGAAAAAAAAAATAGACAAACATGAGCCTGTTATTTATCACTGTCTCGGAGCTCGTAACAGATCATGGCTGTGGGAAAGCTTTGGTTAGAGGGGCGAACAGATGCATGGGACATGGGGGGGGGGGGACGGTGGGCAACAGACCAGGATGGTGGGGGGGTGAAAATAACAGGGTGAGAGAAACCAAACCACCTGGTGTAAAAAGAGAAAAAACAAAACAACAGGTAAGAGCTGTATGTACATAATGGAATTCTCTCCTGCCTGGATTGCTGTGTGCTCGTCGCCACGGTTACAGTGGAACCAACAATAAAAAGGACGACAAAATTAACCCAAGGAACAGTAGACAGGTTTAACTCATTGTGACGGAATGTAATATGCAGCGCCTGTCACTTGACCCCTCCCTGTGTGGGGCAGATGGTGGACACACCCACTACTCACACATCCCATAAAGGCGTAGGAGCCCAATATTAAGCATCGTTACAAAAGACGCTATACAGCCTGTATTTATGTCTGGCAAGTCAAACTGATGAGACAGGAATCCAGAAACGAGGGTGAGAAGATCAGCGTCAGGTAGTTAGTTGCCAGTCGGTCTTACATCTGGTTCATAACGAAAGAGCATCGTTTCACTGGATAAATGGCCGCATGTTTTACGCTCCAAATGGATGTCGCCACTTAACCCATAGTCATTCACCAACTGGTACAAAATGGAAAAACTGGCTTCTGTCAATTTGCGATGAAGTCAATGCAACGCCTAAGCCTCCCAAGGTCACATCATGACAGAGACATACAGAGACTGCGTGAGACCCCAGTGACCCTGACAAACAGTGTCGGACAACTTTGAGATAGCAGCTGGAGGGAGTCGGCTGAATGCGACGGGGTCCCTGCTAAAGGATGCACTATGAACCCGCTGAACTGCTTTGCCCGCATCTGCAGAGGCTATAAATCCAGTCATGCTTTGCGTGCTGCTTGCCAGCGCGGGCGCCTGGAAACAGCCCCCCAGTGGTGCTGGCCTCTGCGGCCTCTTATAATCGAGGGAGTATTTGCATAATATTGTCCTTCCCTTTTAGTTCATTTCCAAACTCAACAGCCACGGCCAAATTGCTATTATGTTTCTAGGACACGATTTGCATTTATCACCAAACAATAACAGTGATAAAGTGTAATGTGCGGAGGGCAGTCTGGACAGGCGCCATCCAAACTGAGCACAGAACTGCCTAATTGCACGAAAGATCACTTCCGTGTTGCAGTCCATCAAGGTGTTTTCATTTCGTCTCTTCATCATTAGTCTGCTTCTGTTGCTTCTTTAGACAAGCGTAACGATGGTGACCGGTGCTTTTATGTTGATAAGAATGATTCAAGTCGCATGTAAAATCTAAAATTGACTTAAATTACAAAGAAAAATGTGGCTTGTGTTTGATCAGAAGCTTAAAAATTAGGTTTATTACATGCTCTCTTAACTCAGACAACCGGTAAACAAATCAAGAGCACAATACAATCACACTTTTAACAGTATATTTTATTATTTTAGCATATAACGACATTTAAAATACTGTAGCACTGCCACCCCTCTCTACTGATCACTTTTGCGAATTGTCTTGTTAAAAAAAAATTCAAGGTTAGCCAATGGCCATGTCAGTATAGGTCACCTGACTAAAGCAGTGATACAGGAAGACAAGACTCAGCCGTAGCATGACACCAAGTACATTCTCCTTACTGCAGTACAGGAATAAATGTTGCCCCAGGGGAGACATCTCGTTCGCAGTCATGCAACCAAGCTGTGCTCGCTTTCATGATGCAGGACTCAAGATGTGCTGAAAGGAGGCTTGGGGCACCCAGCTGTGAAATGGAGGAGAGCGACAAATGTTATAGATGGGTATGTAGACTTTAAAGAAGAACACCAGCGTCGTCACGTAGACATGGTGGAAGATGGCTTGAGCCATCCTGAAGTTCCAAAGCTCACTTAGAAATAAATGCTGCCTCAGAAGTAATGCAGGTTTTGTCATGCAGCCAAAGTTATGTCACTTAAATAAGAGGCTCATTGCACATACTTTTTGTAGGTGACATGGATGAATCATGCTTGTTGTAGGATCTATCCATCTGACCATGTATCAATTGCTACATACTGTACCTAATCAGGAATAGGATGACTCTGGGAAAAGTTGAGGTGTTAAGTAGAGTACATCCTATACTTTGCAAAGTAGAGTACATCTACTTAACTTAAATGCATTCCAGGAAAATGTAATGGTCAATGTGTTTCGACGATGAACATGTTTCTAATCTCAATGGTAAATTCCGCACCCGCTTACCATTCCAGTTTTGCCGATATTGCTGTTCAGCCGAGCACGTAGTTCATGTTTTAGAGTATAAAGGATATGCTCTTGAGAAACAGCGGTGAGGTTTTTGTGCTGTGTTATATGATAATGTAACCATGGTCTGAGTAGCTGGTGCACACCACGTAATCCTCATGTCATTAGTCATCGCCAAAGATATGTGCTTCACACATTGGCCATTGGTGGCGGGCAAGAACAGAACAGAGCGAAACCTCACAGTTTCAATACATGCGAGTAAGTAACACAACACCCGACTCGATAAGTTTAGAACAGCATACTGGTACTTTAGTCATACCCATGGGGAAGCTGGGTAATTTTCACATATCCCATAATGCACTCCACGAAAGACATAGACATATATAAAGGTGACAGCAGGTTTAAGGGTCAGATCACAGGGTCAGCCAGTGACAAGCAGCCCTTGAGCAATAAAGATTAAGGGCCTTGCTCAAGGACTCAATGGTGGCAGCACTCTGCTGGCCACCGGGATTTAAATCAGTCCAAATCTACAAACCAGTATGCACATAAAACAAACAAACAAAAATAATATGAAAAAGAAAACCTAGCTGGAAAAATATTGCAAATTTCACATGATTACCGAGGCAATGGTAAATTTTACAGTAATCATTTTCAAAACACAAGTGTGTGTCCTAGTATTCTGTGAAAGCAAGATTTAAAGATGTAAAGACTTTACGTACCGATTTTACAAGCCAACTTGTCCACAAATAAGGCCAAATGGAAATTATTGTAACTACTCTATCATGTCTGTTCTACTTGCTAAGGTTGTAATGTCCTTACAAACCAATGATAATTCTGTAAACTGACAATCGTGGTTGTTTTCCATTATCGTCAGTAATTTCAATAACAAATACGCAATCTATTTCACAAATCCCTTTTATCATACTATACTCCTGAACTTTACTGAAATGTTGGTCCTGTTAAATGAAAGCTAGTAAGTAATTGTAAGTGACTGATCTGAATGAGCTATAAACACCTTTGCAGTGTCCTTAAGGAAATAACCTGATGATGTTACATCGTGAAGGAACGGTATAAAAACACTTTTAAATTAAATGCAATTCTATAAAGCTGTTGCACTTTCAAGTGCATGTTGTTTAACATCTCACTAGGAGTTGCCAGGAACAAGCAAGAATTACATCAGTACCTGATCCCAATATCTCAGTAATGTAAAGCACTCTTCTACCATCAAGGGCAGACAAGCAGGGTGTATATTAGTGAACCCATCATTCTTTACCCCAAGGCTGCTTTCTAATCAACCCCCCCTTCCCCCCACCATGAATCATGAGCTTCTAATCTCTGAATGCTTGTTTGCAAAACCACGGTCCACAAAACTTTTAATCTGCAAGTCGAGTTTTTTTGCTGTGACGCTGCATGTAGGACTGTAATTCAGGCGTTCCAGAGCCAGAGACTATCTCTTTGGGGCCACGCTGATTATGGTAAATTACATCAAGTGAGTCCAGTGCCTGGTAAACAGCAGGGCCCATTCCAATTAGGCTGTGCAGCCACAGGGAAATACTCATCAAAATATGCACCGTCTAATGCAGTGGTTGGTGCTCAAATCCCAGGGGAAAATAATGAAGAACGACGGATCCACTTTTGAGCTTGGATAGCAGTAATTGGGATGATTTGCTAGCAGTTTGCACCATGGGCTGAAAGCGGCAGAGAGGGACGAGTAACGAGATTCACCAGAATTTCTGAATGAGTCGAGGCGCTGGGTGTGGACGAATCTCTAATGAAATAAAGAAAAGGAAAAACGCTATTTTGCCAACCTTGTCAACAATTCAATTCAGAAACATAATAATGAATTATATATCTATATATTTCTTTGTTTTATTGCTGCATTATGTCACATTCAAAGTATATAATTTAATTTCCCTTTGTACGTGAAAGAAGAATGTAGTTACAGTACACCACCCTAACGATTCTAACTTTCTTTAATAGCACATTCCTAGAATCATTTGGTATACTTGCAAAATCAAAAAAGGAATCACTAATTCATCTTTTGATATAAATAGCCAGTTGTTTATGAGTAATTGGTAAGTTAGCCATCGGCGCTAAGTGGTCGAGGGTTCAAATCCCATGCAGTAACCATATCCGTGTTGGGTCCTTGAACAAGACCCCGAACCCCTAACTACTGGGGGCACTAGGTGCTGGCTGACCTTGCTCTCTGACCCTAAGCTTTCCTATTCATGCATGGCTTCAGTTAATGCATCAACAAAATTAAAAAATATAAATGTGCTAACATGTTTAGGCCACCTAGATGCCATCAGCTAATTTGTTGCAGATAAAGGGGGTGGGGATCTAGTGACTTGAATCAGTAAAGCATAGGTCATGGGGTCACGACCCTCTGCTCCCTGGAGGAATCAGTCCTGCTGTATGTAACAGCATGAAATGCAAATATTTATTTTTAGGCTGAATCGCAAGATAGACAGATACTAGGAAAATCACTTCCTCAGTTACAGATGATGTCCAGCATACTGTTGTTTTAGTAAAATCGATTTGTTCTCATAAATGTGTTGACATTGCACTGTGTCTACATACTTACTGTGATTAGAATTATCACAACAAATATATGAAATATATGTTTACATTAAACTGCGCCATGACTACATATCTATTGTAATACGTAATTCATACTCATACCTTAATCTGTACTTCTGGTCTGAGTTTTGTGTTAATTTGTGTTTAGCGGGAGTACATGCAGAGTAAGATTTTCTTAGCACAGTGGAACTGTTCACTGCACACATGAAAAACCTTTGAATCTATTGACTCCTCTTAAAAGACAATGATCGGACAGAAGAAAGTATTATGCAATATAAAATATAATATACTTGCATGCAATTAAAATGAGAAGGTAAAAGTCCTTCAAGGGTCTTTCATAGTTTCATTCTCTTACTGTATTATGTTTTACTCATAACTGCACAGGCAGATGTAGGTAGGTCAATATTCAAGGTTTTTATTCATTTCAGAAAAGACCAAATGGTGCATGACTCTGATACTGCCTTCATTGTGCTCATCTTCCAACGAAAGAAAAATTTATAGCATTCATTTAATCTAAGCTGTTAAAATATATATTGGTAATTACAATGACTCCCATGTTTCCGCTTACTCACATATCACTCTGAAAACTGCCTAAACTGGGCCAAATGGAGAATTTGAGCTTGGATTTTTATCACTCTGAGGCAAATTTGGAATTTCAGACTTGGTTCCGCCTGAACAATCAGAATCTCTCTTAATGTAACATTCTACCCCCCAGGCTATTGCAGGAAAGACATATGGAGGCAGAGAGCTTGTGATTTAAGGTGGAAATTGGTTACCAGGATGAGCTGAGGTTATCGGACACTGGATTCAATTTGTGTTTGGAGTGGACACATCCCCAGCAAGAATTTAATCTCAGTGTGTCTATTTTGCATGCAAATGAGATGGACGGTGCAAAAATATACCATGAGTGAATATGACATTTATTCATGGATATGTCAAAGAAATCAATTCAATATTTAAAAAGGTCTCCTCTCACTGTTTCATTGTTCACAGCTCATTTAGGCTAATTTGGTACCATTATAATCTGAAAAAGAGAAAAATAAAATTAAAGAAATGCAAATACATCTGGCATTTTATACTATTTTACTATTGTTAACAAAAGTTACAGTTACAGTTAATTAACATAAATAATTAATGCTTAAAACAATAGTTCAAACAATAAGACCTACTAATAAAACAATAATTTACTGCTAAAGTATATAATTTAAATCACTTAGAGTAAAGCTGTAAAGCCTTCCGTCATTTTAGAACCGATTTACCAAAAGCAAATGCTATCAGAAATTACTGCTCAGGGGTAATCAGGACAACCCTAAACTGACCAAATAAAATACTCTGACAATTACTAAACTGTATAAATTGGATTCTGATGTAGATCATTTCGAATTGAAGGGTAAGTACGTAACTGTTCAAGATCGCACAGAAAGACCAATACACATTCAGAGCCTGTGGTGGCCCAGTTGGGTTCCGTTGTTGGCCAGTGGGTGTTTTCTTACAGAACTAATTTGTGTGTTTACACAGAAGCAGCTACCCAGACAATCAGAGAACTCAGCATATGCAAGTCTGTGTCAATAAGGGCAGGGCAGCCCAGTCTAAAGGAGGATGTGTACAGGCCCTGTAACAAGCATTCAAAATCGACACCTAACCAGCTTTATACGCAACCTTGGGCAGAAAATGAGAGACATGTCCAGAGGGCGACCTTCCCCCTTTATCATGAATCACACCATGAAAGTTTTACTTCATATTTCCTATTAGCCAATCAGAAGCCAACAGTTTCACTGCCATATCAAATTGTTACAGTATAAAGGCACAGTTTGCATTTTTACTGTATGTCCACTCAGCATCGTGACCAAATGTTGAATCCTGGCCCCTTGTATTTTGAAAACGCTATGGTGGTTCTTACTGAAGCTTTCCATTGAGAAGGCACTGACCGGATTTAATCAATATCACAGCTAGAGTCAATATGGCACGAATCATCCTGCCTCACCCAGAAGCAGAACAGCATATAATGCTTTTTCACTCGTGCAGTAAGTCATAAATGCATTTTATTAATTAAACATTCCCGAAAGCTGTTTTCTCCATGTATTCTTGTATCTCCATGTATTTTCCATATTGAAAGTGTTCTTCCTACCGATAAAACTGACCACAGAACGGACCTTTTGGTGGTCAATGAAATCTCAGTCACTTGTCCTTACACTAATAGAGGCATTGTAACCTCCCCCCCAAAAAAAAAAATCATGCTGAGGAGAATTGGAGTTCCCAAAATTGTCCCTAGGTGAGAGTGTGTTTGTGCCATGAAATGGGTTGGTGTCCCAATCTGTGCCCCCTGTGACCCTGTACTGGACAAGCGGGCACAGAAAATGGATGGATGGATGGATGGATGGAAGGATGGACAAAATAACAGACCCACATCATGAAAACAACCTCCCTTACTTGGAGGAAAAGGCATGAACGAATGTGGATATCATTCGTCAGCAGCACGAGTGTAACGTTAATCGACTGCTTCGGAGTCGTGCACTTAAGAAAAGTTGGCGACTAATTAATTACATTAGTATGACCGTTAGGAAGAATTGGCAGTGCACGTGGAATCGGCAACAATAAATCAATCGCATGCGACAAACAGCTTTGTTCGGCCAGCTGAGATACAACACAAATACTGCTGTATATGAGAAAACCATATCGGTGCTTAAGAAGGAACCTCGAGAGCTGTATCAGATGTATTGAATCCATCCATCCATCTTACAGATTGCTTATCCTGGCCAGGGTCATGGGGCTATTTATTTATTTATTCAATAAGGATCGTTA
Source organism: Hippopotamyrus pictus (assembly GCA_026781145.1). Lineage (NCBI taxonomy): Eukaryota > Metazoa > Chordata > Actinopteri > Osteoglossiformes > Mormyridae > Hippopotamyrus > Hippopotamyrus pictus. Next base: position 21,671,010 of record JAODLC010000113.1, read on the forward strand.
TACATCTGCCTTCTGTGGAAATGGTCAAAATAAGACGTGCCGTGTCAGTAGTTTAAGTCCTACCTGGCTGTCATTGATTGTACCCTGAACACTGTACTATTAACACTGGGCACTATTTTCTAGTGCATTCACAATGTCATCCCTGCTCAGCAATATTAAAAAAACTGTATTTGTTTCAATTTGGTTGTCACCAGACGATGCCCTCTGAATTTAAACGAAACTGCATTAGAGTGTTTGGAATGTCTCCACCTCTTATCGCACAGGGTGACACTTTAGTTCCCATTTGTTTTAGAAACTTGAGGATAGTCAAAAGATTGGTGTTCCCCATAAATTTGTTGGATAGCAGATCCTCTCAGGACACACATTACATGCAATTTAAAAATTTAAGGGAATTGAAAAATACTGAACCACATGCTGCATCTGTGAGTGAATGTGGTTTTCCTCCAGTATGGACCCCAAACTCCATGAAACCCTGAAAAGGACAAGCGGTTTTAGAAAATGGATGGATGGATGGATGGATGGACCACATGCTGAACTTTCAGGCTAAGGGAGGAAGCAGACAGAATCACAGAGAACACTTTATTTTATTTAGCAGACGCTTTTATCCAAAGTGACATAAATCTAGATGACATAAAAGAGAAAGCAGGGCCAGTCAGTCCTTGGAGTAATTGGGGTTAAGGATCTTGCCCATGGGCCCAATAGTAAAATCACTCTGCCGGCGTTGGGATTTGAAGCAATGACCTTCCGATTACAAGCCATAAACCACCCCTGTGTCGAGATGAGATTCAGACCACCAATCTATCCTCTGAGCCTCACACTGGCCAACAGGTGTCCCCATGCAGCTATATTTACATTTTAATCCTCAGTTTCTGCTAAACCCACGATGCTAAGAGAAGGTTTGACACGAGGAAGGCATAATGTTACTTGAATTACATGAAATGGCATAATGTTACCTGAATTACATGAAATGGCATAATGTTACCTGAATTACATGAAATGGCATAATGTTACCTGAATTACCTGAATTACATGAAATGGCATAATGTTACCTGAATTATATGAAATGGCATAATGTTACCTGAATTACATGAAATGGCATAATGTTACATGAATTACATGAAACAGCCAAACGCTAGCCACGACCAGTGTGTCGGGAATGAAACTGATAAATGTTCATTTATATTACTTAAAAACAAAGTGTCATTTGATGTATTTTGCCAGAACTATGTATTAACAATAGACTCACTGCTAAGTAATTTAAAGTATAACAAAAATCATTACATTACTAAAGTATTAGAAAGCAGTCAAGCACTCACACTAAGGCGGGGGGGGGGTCAATTTTATGCACAAAGGGCCGGTGTGTATGCAGGTTTTTGGGGTAACCTTTAGGTCAGCTGTTCAAACCCAGGTGAGAGGACTCCTCAGCCAATCAGTCCTCTGATTAGTACTTAGTAAGCAGCAAAAATCCGCACACATAGCGGCCCCTTCTGGATGAGACTGGCCACCCCCGCACGAAGGCATTTTCATTTTAAATTTTGTCATGAAAAGACAATTAATTCATAGAGTGATTCTGCTCACATAATTTCAGAAGATAGATGTTAGTAAACCCAGTGATCAACCATAATTGAAGCCAAAAAACAAGAACTGCATGAAAACGGCAGTAGATCACATACTAATCAGTGCATAAAAACATGATTTAGTCTGAAAACTTCAGTCTGAAAACTGAAGTGAATGCATTTGATTATAACTGATTACATGGAATTTGATAACCTAGTACAGGTGTATATGTAGCATACTATTACTGCAATTTGCAGGGCAAAAACAGAAACATAAGTGCACAAGTGCAATCTAAAATTTGTAAATTTTTTTTATTTCAAATCTGTTAAGTAGTTTGCCTGATTTTCTGTACATTTTAATAAAGGGCAGCCTTAGAGGTGAGAGGACAGCCTTAGAGGTGACATTTTAAAGTCGACACCCATCCTTCCAGGACCAGACGCCTTTGCCACTGGTTTCTTCATTCTTTCTTTTCAGTTATACAGCTAAATGTATAATTCAATGACCGAGTGTCTAACAGTGACTCCCAGAACCAATAAATAATAGTTTGCAGATTTATGTCTTTCTCGCCACAAGGCTAACCCGTACAAAATATCTTCAGTGTGCTCATTTCAAATTTCAACATAAAACTGTGAAATTAATCAAATTGTAACATGATCTGCCAGATAAGAATAAAGTAAATCTTTTCATTTAAAAATCTGGCTTGCAGTAATTCTGTGCATTTTCATGACATGGATTGTTTTCTTTACAATACTTGTTTGGTAGCACACACTGACGGTAAATTCACTCAGATTATTGTGGCTAAACTTTATATTTTCAGAAATGACAAAATATATAGCAATTGCACTGAATTTATACAAAATTATTCTATGTTAAACAGATCAGCTTTGCTTTTTCAGCTTAGACAAGAGAATAAAAAATGAGAGAGGAGTCAGCGTGGTATCATGGGTTTGCTGACTCAGAAGTAAACTGGAACAAGCAAGACAAAAACACAAATTAAATAATAATACCCATGATGGCAAAAAATATTTAGCTCTGTCCTTTACTAACTGCTTTTGTTTTTTTTTTTCCTGCTCTCAGCATTTTTGTTATGTTCACACCTGCATGCTGCCTCCTCCTCCAAACTTTCCATTTTCACAAATTCTCCAGAGGACGTGCAAATTATGCATTACACGTACAGGACCTTCTTTTAATTATGGGCGACACAAGAAATGGCTGGCAGCTACGGTGAGGTTTTTTTTTTCTTCCCCCGCTAAACAAAAACTGAATAGGATAGCGGTTTCCTCAACGGCCGCCACGTTTGACCTCCCTGCTACCTTGGGTAATAGGAGGACTAAACAGACGGGGCGACGGAGGCCCCTCTCCGGTCGATGTGCACGCACACAAAAATAGAAAAATGTTCTCAAAACAAGCACAGCGGGCCGGCGGAGAGCCTGCATGTGTGTTTTTGGGAAAGCAAGTGCAGCGTGGGGGTGACTGAGCTGAAGGGAGGGCTGAGTTCCCAGTGCTGTGTGATGCAGGCACAGAAGGAGGAGGAGCCAGCGAGCAGGGAACAGGCTGACTAGTGCTCTCGCTCGCAGTCTCCCCTCAGCGCACAGCTCAGCCGAGCCTTCCTCTCCCTCTCTCTCTCAAGCACACAGAGTTAGCAGCCAGGAGCGGGGGTAGCCACTCCAGCACCTGTCCCAGTCATGCTGCCCTGGAGACGGAGCAAATTCGTACTGGTCGAGGACGAGGCCAAAGGCAAGCCTAAAAGCCTGAGTGCAGGGCTGACTTACCACTCCATCATCTCGTCCCTGGTCCGATCCTGCCCCGACCTGCTGCCCGACTACGCCTTCGAGCGCTTGGGGAGCGTCTTCCGCACCAAGAGGCAGAAAGTTGAGCTCAACAAGGATGAGCCCACTTACACAGTGCGCTACCTGGGCAGCACCGTCACCCTTAACGCCAAGGGGGAAGGCTGCACCGAGGACGCGGTGGCCAAAATCTGGAGCAAAAGTGACTACGGCGGGCAGAGCACAAAGATGAAGTTGACCGTGGGGCTACAGGGCATCCGACTGAGCCACGACAAGGCATCCAAGAAGCTGGGCAACCTCTTCGTCCTCCACCGCATCACGTACTGTGCGGCCGATTCCCGACGACCCAAGATCTTCGCTTGGATCTACCGCCATCAGATCAAGAACAAGGCTGTGGTGCTTCGATGCCATGCAGTGCTAGTCACCAAGCCTGAGAAGGCCAGGGCCATGGCAGTCAACCTCTACCAGACCTCCACTGCTGCCTTCAACGAGTTCAAACGGTTTAAACGCCAGAATGATTTCAGGCACTGCCAACAGCAGCTGTTAGGGGGGAACATGGTACCAGGGATGCCCCTACGGAGGTTGCTCAATGGCCAGTGTCACTACCGGCCGCCCCTGGACAGCTCTCCTGGCGTCTACCGACTGGGGTCCATCACCGAGGAGGAAGAAGAAAGTGACAAAGAGGAAAACGAGAGAGACATGAACAAGGAGGACAAGGAACGGGTCCAGTCGAGTCCCTCCAACATTTCTTCACAGGACAGGGACCTGGGAAAAATAGTCAACAGACTGGACGCATGCAGCCTTGGCAGCATCAGATGTCTGGCGAGGCAGATCAGTATCCGCAGACTCCTGTGAGATAACTCTGCCACACTTTGCCACCAAGGACGGTCCTGCTTCTCTCCCACCGCTGTCCGGTGGGTTTTACACTCTCTCCTCATGGACATAGGATGTCCTTGTGAAGCCACCTCGACTTCAATGACTGTGAGTGGGGGATAAAAGACGTCGGCTGAAAGGCTTCCTTTTTCTCTTGTTGCAGCATTGTTTGTTGAGGATTATACCTGGAAGGGCTGTGAGGCTTTCACTACGATGATATCACAAAGGGAACAATGAACTCAGAAGCGATCAGATCACAGAAAAAGGAGTCACTTGGCTCACAATACATCTTTCCGTCCTCTTGAGACCAATTTCAGATGAAGCAGACAGTGAGATACACTTTTCGGTTGCTATGTACCATTTAAAGTGTAGCTGTCATCAATGCTTACGACAAATTTTCATCAACTGATTAGTCTTCAGGAAAAAATTCTTTGTAATTTTTTTAAAAAGCCAAGCCTTCTGGAATTTTCCACAGCTGATTAAATCTCTGAGTGTGCCCTCAATCCTGATAAGAGCAAAAAATGAAAGACAGTTTTACTGTTACCAGGAAAATGAAACACCCAATGAAGTAAGCCATAATTTAAAAACAAAACTATAAGGTTGTCTTGTTTAAATCTGCCATTTATTAGACCTTGCTTATCACTTGTGCATGCCAGCTAGATAGCTTGGGTCCATTTTAATTTAAGCTTTTAAAGGTTACTTGTTTATATATTTGGAGTGTTTTAGCTCTGCACTGTGATATCTGTACCTACCCAGAATTCCAATGTGGTTGGTTCGCATTACTTTTTATAATGCAATAAAATGTGATGAACCAACCTGGCACTGAGCTTTTATCCTTGTTTTTACACTTATGCATGAATCATCTGCAAAACTTTGACAGGCTTGTTTTTTTTGCTACCAAATTCATCAACAGAAAGGCTTATAAGATATTGCCAGCTCCCTTTAAGATGAATTAAAATCACCTATATTGATTGTTGGGTTTAGCTGAATCTCAGCTTCTGTAGCTGCTTCTGGGAAGGCAAATTGATTTTGGAGAGTTCTGCTTTCTGTGAATCCTTTAGATTTAGTAAGTTGAGTAAATAAATCAGTCTGACCATGCTGCTTAAATAGTTCCTGCCCTCTTATGCACAGGATCAGGATTAGAAATTTCTGACCAAATTTCTGAGGTTCACATGCATATAGACAAAAGTTTATGTAAATTTAATTAGTTGAATGACTACGCTCAATAGAAAAAGTGCAGTTTTAAGTATCATGTTTGTATATTTATAAAGAGATATAACAGATAACTTCATAACATGCACATAGATTATTAGTCAAATTCAACCATATATGCTTTTAAAGGTAATGACCACTGTCCACCCTAGCAGACAGTTGTGTTAGATGAATGGAATGCAGATTCATTTTGCAAGTCAAGGCCTGAGTGCACAAACAAATCTTTCTCTTGCTGAATGTGACCACTCAGCCCGTATTTCTGACCAAGAAAATCAATCAGTTGATTGAGGGGAGAGCAAAGCAGTGCAGTAAGGAGAACAGAGTTAAGGTTTATGCTCAAGTGTATACTTAGCAGGCTATATGCAAATTAGGGCCGTATGAAGATTTGTACTATATTTTCATACAATTATAGGCCTTTCATGTTGCTACTGTTTTTGAATGCCGCATTTCTCGCTGTGCAATTTATTGTATATAGTGTAACTATTTCACATTTCAGATATGTGCGGTGCAAATAATGCACCAAAAAGACGAGAGATTTTAATTTCTTATTTACTTTATCAGTACATCCTGTGCAGAAGTCTCCAGTTTTGCAGACCATGCAAAATTCAGAATTCGAGTGTTAGATTAATGAGACAGATCTGTTTTTGGAAAGACTAACAATAGTTATTCTGTACTCTACCCTTTCTGTGCTATGATATCGAGTGGTAATATGGGCACGGCATCCACCACACAGTCATACCAATGAAGGTTTGTTGAACATACCAACTGGCTTTTAACAAAGCATGAACGTATGCTTCGAATTCTGGTTTTATAGCTTTAAATGAAATAATTCAATTCAATCTGTTGTGATTGCACATGACAGTACAATGAGATTGGGTTAGCAACTCCAAGAGCAGCACAAACAAAACAAAGATGCCATATGCAAGCAATGCGAAATACATAATATGTACAAAATAGCCAATGGATATGATACAGTATGGGTTTCTGAGGTGGTACAAGCTGTTATTAATTTAGAACGAAACGAATCGAGGCTGTTGAGTGTATCTTACTACAGTGATGCTCATTGTTCTCGCAGCAAATGATGGAGTAACGCAGAGTCACTTACACAGAATGGGTAGCGACAGTGATCCCTGTGGCTATGCCAGTCGCTCTCAAATCCGCATACCTGGCACACTCATGTTTACCAGGACAAGCGGGCACCCACACAGACAAGTCAGCCTTCGTGCTCCTTTACACAATAGGGCTTTTTCTGCATCCCCCCAGGACGAGACGACTTATGCCGGTTCACTGTCACATGTCTGCTGTCTGCACCCGCACGTCAACAATGAGTTTGAATTCCATGTAAACACTTGCAAGCATTCTCTTCTCCCAAATAAAGCATTCAATGCAAGCAAAGGTGATAGAAATCAGGATGCAAGAAAGTCCCTTAAACCAAACTTTGGTTTCAAGCATCTTCCTGCCCCAGTTTTTTGTAGGAAAAAAATCCAATCCCGTGCCTCCCTCCAGCTCAGTGTGTAAATGTTCCTCGGAAAGCCGGAGACAGGAACCAAGATACAGGAAAGGCGGAAATGTTCGAAATCAATACTTATTTCCAGAAGGCCAGAGAGAACTAATATTGCCAGTGTAAAGGAGGCCAGTATTCCTCCACAATACAGAAACAGACGAGTGAAAGATAAAATGAATGGCTTTTAATATTCCAGGGAGTTTCTAAAAAGTGTTTCTTCAGCTATCCGACAGTGGTCACTGAGAAGGCAGGTTCCTACGGTGATTCTAATTAGAATCACACACTGTTTTGTTTGTACAGTATAACGCTTATCGAAGCTTGTCATTAAATAAATGGAAAGACTGAAAATTAAGTGCATGTATTATGCCTAAAATATAGCTGTATTAAAATACAGTTTTGTTTATTGAAATGTTCATACAAAGATAGATTCCCGAGACATTAAGTGTAGAAGATTCAGTGATTGATGTTACAGACAGACGCTGCTCTTTTTACGTTTTTTAAACAATGTAATATGTATGTAGCTTTTATGTGTCCCCATATCTGTATTATGTACTCTAAAAGACACTTAGACAGACAGAGCATGCAAGGCATTACATTTTTTAAGTTTTCACAATGGTTAAGAACATTCTCATCTGATGAACAAAGAACCACTGGCTTACTGTTTTGTATTGTGCTAACACTTGAAGTCAAACAGAGCCTGTTGTAGTTTTGTAAACCAAAGGATATGGTCCTATAATTCATGGCTTCCTAGCTCAGTTCAAGGCCCTGCTGTGGATATCAAGCAAGATATTTAACCTGAATGGCTTCAGTAAAAATATCCAGTACTATGAATGTAGGTCAATCTGTATAAAAGCATTAGGTATATCCTGACATACCCTCAAAATCCAAAAATAATCTTAATATATCATATTGTTAGAATATGCTATTTGGAATGTCTAAAGCTTACAGTATAAAATGTGAATGGTGGTACTTGGCAAGAAAATATATTAATGAAAAGATAAATTGATTGCTGGACTTTTTCAGATTAAATTATTCAACTATTCAGATTAACATACAGTATCCTCATTTTAAGGATACGACAGTGACACAGTGGGTAATACTGAGTTTGATTCCTGCTCTCAGACTTCTGGAGGTTTCTTCTGAGTACTGCAGCTTCCTTTCACAATTAGACAAATTGGCATCTCTAAACTGGCTTGTCATATTCTCCAGAGTGTTCCTGTACCTTGTGCCTTATTTTACCCAAGATGGGCTCCATGGTAATGATGACACTATACTGAATAAGTGGTGTAGAAGATGGTCATTGTCATTGATTAGCTATATATTTTGCCACAATGAAAAGCGTATCAGTTAAATTTCTGTTGTTAGACATGAATTTGGAAACTAGTCATCACCTAACCTCATATCATACCTTAGCTTAGACATTTGCATAAAATCTAAAAAAAGAGAAGTATATGACTTCAATGATCAAGAGACCCATCAAACTTTAAAGAAATGTGCATGAGTTTGATGAGCATGGCACCTATGAAGCAGAAAAGAGATGTGCATGAGTTTGATGACCAGGGTACCCATGAAACTGAAAAGAGATGTGCATGAGTCCGATGACCAGGGTACCCATGAAACTGAAAAGAGATGTGCATGAGTTTGATGACCAGGGTACACATGAAACTGAAAAGAGATGTGCATGAGTTCGATGACCAGGGTACCCATGAAACTGAAAAGAGATGTGCATGAGTCCGATGACCAGGGTACCCATGAAACTGAAAAGA
>JAODLC010000113.1:21679808-21715727 GCA_026781145.1 Hippopotamyrus pictus
GATGTGCATGAGTTTGATGACCAGGGTACACATGAAACTGAAAAGAGATGTGCATGAGTTCGATGACCAAGCCACTCATCACACTGAAAAGAGATGTGCATGACTTCAGTGACCCCCCCCCCCCCACTTGAACCTTGTCCACAACATAATTCATGATTATCTCCAAAATACTGGATACATCCGTACATCCCAGCAACCTATTGTCTTTATAAGAGTGCAGCCAACAAAGTGCTGTGCAGGGAAGCAAAAAGAAGGCTGCGTCACTCTAAGCGAGCCTCGAGCACGTCCATAGGAGCCACTGAACTGTGGGGCTCCACCTCCATCGGGATAGACTTCAATCATGTCGCAGCACAATGTAAGTCCAGGTCACAGACTCACAGCTGTAAAAACAGAGATTTGGACCACTGGCTGGACTACTGGGCCTAAGGGATCAGCCTATCCTTCAAATGATTTTATTAACTGGATAAGGTACAGACCCCTGAGGATGATTTTGACACTTACATGTGACTGAATGTCATGCTTACTTGACACGTAGACAGATTGAAATTTTACTGCTTTATTTTCAATTCTAACAGCAACAAATACCTAGCAGTTGAGCTGGGCATAGAAATAGACAACAGCTATTTGTATATGTTTATTATTAGATCATGTGTCTTCTTCTCAGCAAAGCAGGTTGATAACGTTGGCAGTTAGTTCCAAATCGAAAAATCTGTTTCAAATGAGTCACAGTGGAGCCATCGGTATTCTATCGTTTTCTTTCGTGAGGTAGGTCTCACCTCCATTCTCGCTGCAGGAACTTCGCTCATCGTGATGTCAATGCGGATGCACATTTCACTGGAGAACATTCATTGGTGTGAAGCTATTAAAACACTGTTAATGTGTCTGCAGAGGATTGGCGCTGGGGAAAAAAATGCATCATAAAAGAAAGCAAAAACGGTGGCAAAATACGATGGCGATATTAAAAATAAAAACTTAATATCAACAGGAAATTTTGCAAACACATTAATTTATATAAAAACAAATGAGCATTATGATGATAATTTAATTCTAATGACTACATTTCCATAAACACCAATTGAATAATGCAATAATTATAATCATTTTATCCTACACATAAATGTTACTGAACTCTGCCTTGCACATCATTCTTTCAGACTGCAGAAATCTGTGGAGCTTTAAAGGATGGAGAAGCCAGTGTGCTATAAATGCAGACTCCTTAGGCTCCCCGTTAGCACCGCATACACCCGAAAGTACAGTAACAAGGCTGCATGAAACCAAACCCAAGTGCACAAAAGCTTCTGTTGCTCAGGTCACTGCTTCCTTTTGCTTTTGACTCTCCCTGCCCACTTTACTTTTTGCTTCTAGGACAGCATTTCTACCAAAGAATGGAAAGTTTTTTTACAGGGTACCGTGCTGCAGGACAAAATAGCTTTTTTTCTCCAATAAGAGAATATTTCTTTAGTACTTTGTTATGAATAAAAATAGCCCATTGCCTCTCGGTGTAGCAATGTGATCAAAATATGACTAACTGCATTGAAAGGATATTAAAGGTTAATTGCATATCAATACATTAATTCCAAAAATTAAACACAGTTCAATTTACTTTCCGTCTGACACCATTATTCATCTGGCATTCGTTAAAAAGTGAAAAAGTATCCCTGGCTAAAACTTTAATCAAAGACAGTGTGGGGCAGCTATGCAATCACATCACAAGCAAAAGAGAGCAACCGTCCCATAAGAGAGAAGGAATAAAAATGCAAAACACAGCGAAAGACGCTGGTGTGATTTGCACTTTAAAGCGATATTTGCAGTAAGCTGCCTTTGTGGGAGGCCTTGGCTCACTGACATAGTGGAAAAATAAAGAGCTTCGTTGAATATTGTAGGACCTTTCAAAGTGAATGCTCACTGGGCCTGACTCATGCTGAGGCAATCACTATGCGTGCACATCCAATATTATCTCAAAACCTCCTTTATTTTCTCAAATAGCCATTGCACTGGACTCGCTCAGCATTACATCCGCTGCTACAGTTTTTGAATGATCACAATACTATCCAGAAGACAGACAACAAAGAATATACTGTATATGAATAAAACCAGTTCCCCTTTAGCTAGACACAGACACGATCACGGAATATCTTACTGTCTTTTGGGTGGGTTCCTTCATTTATAGATGCACTTCTAGTCCATATGCATGGGGTTTATAATTCACTATAAAAGAGAATGTCAATGCTTGAATTAATTTATCCTTCTGGTGAAGATTCTACATTCACATAGTGGTGCTGCAGTTTGCCAGGGTTCCTCTTTACAAAGCTGAACACGGTCATTCCCAAACCCTTCACGTATAATTATTAAATAACTGGTGTATGATGCAGAAGTTTTACTGCTCTAAGCGCGCCTTAAGTTATTGGCACCAGAAGGTCAAAGGTCAGGCTGGGGGAGTGGCTTAAAGAGGCAAAAAAGACATTCCAGAATTAAAAAAAAAAAAAAAAAAAAGTGTTATTGTGGCATTTTAACACATAATAATTTTATTTTTTGGTGGTTTGTTGCTGATGGACTTAGTGAAAAACAAAATGATGTCATGATGTTGTGTCATTCATGTCCTTGGTATCCTTGGGGGAGACGAAGATGGGGGGGGGGGGGGGGCTGGGATGACATTGCACCCTCCAGCACGATGAATATCTCTCACTCCTTTTCCTTAAATAAGTTGCACTCTGTGATAGTCGTATTCATACCTATTTATGACACACCCAAACAAGGATATGTTAGTGTAAACATACCTTTCAGGTCATCTTAAAATATGCTATTCACGTCACCATCCAGTTCTGCTGCTCCAAACCCTCATCACAGCTTAAAAACAGAGAGAAAGCCTTTAGAGGTTTTCCTCCTCCCTGGGATATTATTGTTACAAAGATAATGCACCCTTCCACCACCTCTGCAGTTGAATTATATTTGGTGTCCATGTTTTCATCCGTACTTTACTTTTATCTGACTGTCCTACGAGAGATAAAGAAGACAAATATGTGAATAAAATCCAAGAAGTATTTCACCTTAATACAGAGGGTCCTCCTCGATGAAAGTGCCACAGCCGTGAGCTAGCAGTACCAACTTTTCTAATTACTAAGGAAAACTTCAGTCTGAACAATATCAGTGAGATAACACTGGTTTTCTCTCTTTTTTTTTCTCTGGGCATGACTTTAATGAGCTTATGAACCTTGGGAGGTCCTGCTGGATGCCTGTGGAAACAAGGCCTCCTTGATCATTCCCAGAGCGTACCCAAGGCCAATTTAATTTTAGATGCAAGTTTCCTGTAGTGCGGGTGATGGCTGTGAGGAGCTTCCACCCAGATTTACATTAGTATTACTCTTTATTGTGATTTTTTTCCCCCCACAATAAGTAGAAACACTTTTATTAAACAAAATCTGCACTCTCAAGTTCACTACTGCAGCAAGTTCTTAATTAACTGTTTCTTTTTATTATGTTACTGTAGAAAGAATAAAAATATACAAGTTGTGTGTTGTTGACTTGTGTCAAATCTCCGCCAGTGTGTGGTAGAGCCTCCTCCCTGGCACAAATATCATCAGGCAGTCAGGATCGCTGCAGGAAGTTGGCTTATCCGCATACTGAATGGGCACTTGGATCGGCTCACTGGCACAGTTTGGCTATTATGGGTGTCTGCTTATTAGTGCATAGCTTGATGTATTGAAGCCTAATATTTCTCAGAGCATCTTAGCAGGATAAAATCCTCTGATGCACAATAATCTCACGTGCCTTTTTTTTTTGTTCCAAATCGCAGCGCAAAAATTCCAGTCATGTCCTCCAAACCTTAATGCAATCCGTCCAAAAGAATCTTTACCCCTCCGACATTCCATGAATCTTGTTAGCGTTCGCTGGACCACAAACAGTAATAATAAATCTTTTTTATAGATCAACATTAAAAAAGGAACAATAGAGGGGCTGCCAAGCATGTTTCTCCCCAACAATTAATTTAAACCTCACTTACTCACATGGACACAGGGGCTTGCATTCCATGTTCTATATTTCCATCACGGCTTTTCAAAAAGCAGCAGAATCCATCACGCCTTCTAGATGCGAGATACTCTGTGACAGGTGGATAATGCACGACAGGGGAGGGACCAGGTCGGCACATGCACACAGACGGCGCACATCGCAGCCAGCAATAACTCGCCTGCCACTGCCAATATTTCACAGAGTCCAGCAGAGTGGAAGAAGGACAGCAGGTTGTCCGGGGTTTGGCCACAGAGGGCCAACTGTTGAGCAGTTTGATGGAACTGGCGATGCTTTCACTTAATGAACTGAAGCATATTTGTTTGGAGAAAAGAAGAAAAGCTGGGTATTGTCTCAGCAAATCCAAGGAGTCACCATCTAAAATTTACACATTAATACATGCCATTTGGCTTTGCAGAGTCTTAGAAGTTTGACACATGCTGTTTCACTCCTCTGGCTGCCACATTCTCGTACGACTTGAAATTATTCTTTTTCCTAGTTTCATTACAGGTCATGGTTCATAGCTATACCACACTTGCGCATGAGATTTAGCATGCCCAGCAGATAAGCGACTCATTGGAGCGGCGCATCACATGATGATGATGATGATGAAGCATCTTAAAGGGTATGATTGGATTCTATTCGTCAGTTGGTGTATCAATTTAGGCCCACTTGCTGGGAGAAAGGGGGACACTGACTGGAACAGAACTTATTATAAAACATTATAAAAGTTACCCTTCTATTCACCTCATACTTACCTATTCGCCATGCGATTTGTGGCATGTCGACCTTTTTCGACCAGGGACTGCCTGTTCCCATCAATCCACGGCCTCATTTATCCATTCATTTACCATGTGTCAGTTTAATTTACTACTCAGGAACAAAATGGCTGTGGATGTAGATCATCTAAGTGCCCGTTTGGTCGGAACTGTCCCGCTGGGTGACATATCAGAACTTCGTGGCTCAAAGAGAACGTCAGAGGAATATCGATGGGGTTTGAGAAAACCCATGACGTTCATTTTTTTTGGGGGGGGGAGGGGGGGGGGGCGTAAGTTCAGCTCATTGAAGCCTTTACTCTCATTTTGCAATACAAGGGTGTTTCTTGCAGAAGTGCACGATTGTGATTGCAAAGAGAAAATTATATGACTGTTAGAAAGGTGATTCAGCGCAAATGAATTGTCTGCACTGCCCAAGTTTGACATGGAGGGGAAGCCAGCTGATTCAACATAAATGTGCAATGCATTGATTTTCACACCTAACGCTATTTGTGAATTGAGACAAACTTAGACTAAGCTTAGTCTCAAATATAACTAAAAAAATAGTTTGACATATTACTTGGACTGTTTGAAAGCTTGTGGAATTGATTTGCACTTGGTGTTACAGAATAGATTTATAATAGATTTTTTCTTTCCTTTTCTAATGTAATTTCAGTTTATTCATTAAATACTTGCACCGATTAGCCAAATCATTATGTCCACTCTCGTGTGACGCAGATAGTGTTGGCTATTTAGTGAAAACAGTTCATGTCAAGTTCCGGATTATATTAGATGGTATCTTGGTGTTCATAGTGAATGTGTTGAATGCAGAAGTAATGGGCAGGGATTAAGGTCTTGATCTTGCCAACGGCCACATCATTGTTTCTAGACAACTGGGCCCGGGTATCTCTGAAACGGCAAGGCTTCTGGGATGCTGACAGTCAGCTGTGGTGAGTACCTACTGAGAGTGGCGAGGAGAAAAAAAACCAAACCGGCGATAGGATGTTGGGTGGCCAGGATTTGTCGATGCAGGATGTGAAAGAAGGATCTGGGATTGGCTCCAGACTCCCCGTGACCCTGATCAGGACAAGCGGTTACAGAAACTGGATGGATGGGTGGACAATGTAGGTGATACAAATAAGGCAGGAACACGCCTTGCAAACATGGACGGTGTGTAATCTCATAGCGCTGGAACGATGGGACCAGAAAATGTGGGATTAACAAACGGAGACTAATGAACGGATGAACTTAACATACAGTTATAACACCCAGAGACATCTGCCGCCAGAGCACTTAGTGGAACTTGAAGCATTGTAATTATCAGGGGTGGAAAGTTCAGGTTCAGAAAGTACAGATCCAGACCAAGATTTTGTTTCAACCAAACAATCAAGCATAAAGAGTCACATTCACAGAGTATACTCAATTTGTTGGTTGGAACAAAGTCTTGGTCTGGATTTGTATTTTCTGGACCTGAACTTTCCACCTCTGGTAATTATTGTTTGAAATGGTTACAATATCACCACACTAGAGCTTCTGAGAAGTATTTCTTTGTAATGATGATGTGCTACTTGGAACGAATGAGCACCTAATTTGAAACAGTGGACAGGAATATTCATTTAGTTCAAATACTGAAATGCACAGCAAGAAAAGGGCATGTATTTCATTCCGGGTATAAGCAAAAAAACAAACAAATAAAAAATGTTCAGTGCAAGAATGCAGAATAAATTGCAGCATTTCATGTGGAAGTGTGATAACAGAGGCTGGTTTCCCAAAATGGCACATAAGTTTATTTTATGCTTCAAATGAAAAAATCCATTTGCCAAGCTGTCACTAGTTGTAACTGAATTAAGAATGTACACGAATAAGCAGTGGTTATTGCTCTTGCACTTTAATTGACTACATTAAAATTATAGTTGTATTCAATAAAATCCATAAGCCTAAGCAAGATTATATGATGCCGATTATGGTGCAGATTAGCATGCTTAATCTACATAGCTAACTTCTCAGGGGAGTATACAGGGCGGGGACCACAGGGACACTGGTCCAGCTGAAAGCTGATTGGCCCCCAGAGTGGCTCCATCCCCTGTCACTCACCAATTCAAAACATACCATTGGTTAGTGATAAGGTTGGCCCCTCTGGATGAATTATGGCCCCTCTTTTGCCACCCATCTTTGGTGTTAAAATGCAGTAATGTTCGACCATTGTTAAACAAACCAGTAAGCAGAGTAAAAGTAAGTCTTAGTTGCTTTAATAAGCAACTGCTGAGGCATCTGAATCAGTGATACAATATTTGGTGTATATGGGAGTTTTATTTACACAAAAATCTGAGGGCAGAAGGAAAAATAATTAGTTCAGAGAGATAACCAATCAGATGTGTTGGTCCCACCTCCTCTAGTTGCTTGGACCCACCTCTTGAACAATCTGATTGGTTATCTCTCTGAACCAATAATTTCTCCTTATGCCATCAAAACAGAACATCTTCTACAATACTTATATTAAATACAGCTATGCTGTTTATTTGAGTTGGGGGGTTAGTGACATTTCAGTAAGAGATAAGGAAACAGTTAATGCTAGGGACGGCTGTCAAGCTTAGAATGTCAGCCATGATGAGACTGAAAGAAAGGTAAAGATGGATTTTTGACTGAACGTTTCTGTCAGCGGTATCTGATGAAACCAGAGCCAGTGAAACAGGTAGCATAATAATAAAGGAAATTAAGCTGTGCTTGAAAGACTCCTCACAGCACAGATGACCCGTCGCATTGGAAAAGGTGTTCAACGTAAATTGCTGACGACATAAAAATGGGTAAAATTACTATATATGCAAGTTGCACTGGCAAAGCTGGATTGACCAGTTAACTGGAAACTGTGCAGTGATACCAAAAGACTGCCAGCCTGGGGTCGGGCAAATCGATGGGGTGGTTTCTCGTTCTGTGGGTAAAAAGTCAATGTCTACGATCAGGATGTTACTGGTTCAAATCCCATTAGCTGGTAAAGTGATTTCTCATCAGTAGGCCCTTCAGAAAAGCCCATAACCCTAATTTCTCCGCCGTATGTGGCTTTAGTGAAAAATGCAGCCGGTTAAATAAATGTAAATAACTAAGGCATGTGCTTCGTAAGTTACAACAGCAGGAGATATAATGTACAAATAGTTCTATCATAATGAGCGGAGAGAGTCCGAGAGACTATGGTACATGTAGGCGGGGGATGGTTGCCCTCAGGAGATTTCGCTAACTGGGGGGGAGGGTTCCCTTACACCTCAGTAGATTCAGCTGACCAACATGAATGTTGGGGGGGGGGGGGGCTCCGTGGTTCAAATTACGGAGGAACTAAGCGGAGCTCATCTGAAAAGGACACAAACTCCCCTGAGACCTTTAGGGGGAGCTCTATAAAATTTTGTGTTATAGACTGTACTTCCCCCCCTCCCGAACATTAAGGTTCCAGAAATAAAAAAATGGCTGCAGTAGTAATAGCAGAATGTTTTTCACAGTAACCCCGTTATTGAACGAACTGCCGTGGGAGGTGGTGCTGTACACTGGACAATAGGGCTCCCCCAAAAGCCACTGTGTCATTCAAACCCTGGGGGGCTCAATCCCAAAACTGTACTGCCTGGCTACATGCCCGTGGCACTGGTGTCTATAGAGAGCCTCTTCCCTTCCAATTTTGCATTACAATGGAAGCAATCCTAGCGCCTGCATTAAAGGCTCCAGTGCAGTTCATTTTCAGTTACGAGGGGTTACAATGTAGCTCATTTGTTCTCATGGGTAATGATTTTCAGGTCAGTTGTGATATGCTACAAATTAATATTTTACTACAGCAGAAGATGGACGTGTTTATGTTATTGCATAGCAATTCAGGGCTTTTTTTTAACTTGTCCTTTTTTTGCTTGTTTTGGATTACATGTCTGCCATATGGTCTAATCAAGTCGAACTCGCTCCACCTGTCAGGCTTGGCGCGCTGTCCAGTTTTACGGTTACAGTTGTCCAGTCGTATAAACAGGATCTCCATGTCTTAACATACATGGTGGTTGGGAATCTTCTTCACATGTTCACATTGCACCTTAAACAGAAGCACCTGAGAATGAAAACCCTTCACTAAAAAGCTTTATATTAGGCATGAAAACTAATGCTAGTCTGACCCATATAAATGAAGAGTTGGACCTTATTATCTATGATGAGTTTAGTTCTTTCTGTTCTGTCAAGTCCTTCTTACTGAGAATTGTGACATTCAGTTGGATGCTGATGAGCCATGTTGCCACATGACATCTGTCTGAGGTATCCCAGTATGGTAGCAGGAGAACTTCTTCCTGTGCTGTGCAAAGCCACTTCCTGTCTACAGAACCACTTGGTCTGATATGCTTATTGTGACTCGGCAAATTTTGTGCAATTAGTTTTGTTTATTAAAGAAACAGAGTAGCCAGACCATCTCAAACCAGGGAGTTCTACCCAACTTGCAGATCTTCAGCCCAACAGTCCTTGAGGGCACAATAAGCAATCGATGGTATTTTAGGCAGCTGACAGATCATACAGTAATGCACCACAATGTGTTGTTCAAAGGATGGTACTCCATTGATATACCATATTGGTTAACAGTGTGTTATTCCAAGCATAATGCTGTGTTCATTTATCAAAAATCTCCACAGAACAATATTCCGGTACTACAGTGGAACACCCAGGTGGTCTTCAGCTTGGACACAGAGCAGTAACCTCCACTCTTGTTCAATGTTTTTCTTATACTAGCCGGCAACATTTTACTTGATGGGGCACAAATACTTAGTAATAACCTAGTTACTACTCAAGTACAAATCATGAACAAATATAGTTGCTACTTCAGATGAAAGATGCATCCCAATCCATTGATAATGAACAAACATTAGTTCAGTATTTAACTTGTGTTATTCATGACTTGTTCCTTGAGTAGTTTTTGAGTAGTTCACAATAGTTTACAGAATTAGATATAGTAACAAATATAGTAACTACTTGAGATAAGACATGCATCACAATTCCTTAATGATGAATGAACATGAGATCAGTAGTAGCCTCATGAACACAGACATTCTGAATTACTTGCAGCTACCATGCAAGGGTACATGCAAGGGTAAAAGTGTTTGAGGATTCTACAGCATGCTCTTCCACTGATGTTTATAAGATTCCCATTCCCAGGCAAAGTAACGACCATTTCTAAACTATCGCTCAGTGGACTGATAGAGGCCCACATCCTTTTATAACCCATTTCAGTCTTATGAGCTTCAACAACATTTCTTCTGAGGTCCTCTTAAATCTCTTTCAGTCAAGTCAAATTGCACTTGAATAGAATTCTGTTAGAAATCTGAATATAATAGGTCACCAAAAATGTATGGCAGGGCAGGTCAAACCCACACCTGAGTAATTCAAACACCTGAAACTTGTTACCATCTGGTCAAGAGGCCATTGTTCTAAAGGGTGAGATAAAATCACATTTTAGGAGTCATTCATGCTGAAATTTAGATAATTTCCATTGGGTTCACAAATGTTCTCTTGCAATTGTATTGAGATGGAAAATGGCAATCAGGTTTCTGACTTTTAAGTTTTAGAAAGTAATTAAATTTTATTTCCTTAAAGTAGAATCATTCAGGCAATCATTTTTGAACCAGTATTCCACTGCAGTAAAAATTAATTCAAATATATAATGCTGTATACTGTGTTTACATCATTCTGATTTGATTCTTTCATAGAAATTTAGCAATGGATTTATTTTGTATAAGTACTTTCATCCTTCTATCTGTCTTATAAATACTTACTCTGATTAGGGTCATGGCAGGTCTGGAGCTTATCCTGGCCAGCAAAGGGCATAACGCTGACGTACGCCTGAGACAGAATGCCAGTCCATCACAGGGCACATACTGTACACACACTCACACATTACATCATACATGGGCAGTTTAGACACCTCCCATCACCAAGCTGTTTCCTTTTGGACTACAGGAGGAATCCCACATTGACATGAAAGGGACATGTAAGATTTACACCCCCAAACTCTGCAGAAGTGAAGCAACAGTGCTACCCATTGAGCCACTGTGCCAGACACAAGTGATTTGAGCAATTTAAGAATTAGGTAAAACAAACATTTTGGGAGAATTCGACTATAATAAATGTTCATTAAGTAATAAAACAAAATGTCCTCATACTTGGCTATCATTAAGTTTGGTTGAAGAATACTAATCAAATACTGCTTGTTACTTTACTCGAGAGGACATGAATAATGTAGTAGTAAATGTTTACTTAATGCATTAATTAACCGCTAACTAAGTGTTTGTTAAGTACTATAATCCCATGCTTGTTCATCATTAATAAATCATGACAGTGCATGTATTTCATTCAAGCACTATATTAGTTAACAGTTAACTAATTAGTTAATAATGGTAAGTTCATATGAGGGGTAAAAAACTGACACTTTACAGTAATTTTTTTCCATGTATGAATTTTCCAGGTTATTATATCCTAATTAAAGAATATATAGCTTAATCAGTTGGCTTATGAGAAAACACATTTACACAACCTGATTATGCAAATTATAAAAAGTAAAGAGAGAGCATGCAGTATTACTGAAAATCAACTCTTCAGATTCAGAATAATCAAATAATCTGCTGTTTAATGTAGATATAAATGCTATGGATTCACACAAAACAGTCATCAATGAGTTTATTTTCTTAAAGGTTTGATTGTTTTAGTTTAAGTAGAAGGAGCACAGAAAAAATAAGATATCGCCATGTGTCATACATGCAGGGTTGCCAACTTTGGTCAGCTGGCTGGAGTGAGGTTTTCAAGACAAGTCTGCACATACATATACACGCATTTACATGTATGTAACAGTTTTATTACCCTGTAAATAGTTGTAAGGTTTACAAACTACACCAACACTTTTTATGTAGCTAATTTTAGATTTATAATGGAATGATTTAGGTTTCCTGTAAGATTTCTTGCGCAAGCATGAGAGTCTGGATGCGTGACTGTCACACCAGTGTGTGAGAGTTGGCAACCCTGCATGCATGTCTGTTGCTCCATGTGGAGAGTACAGCACTGAAATGCATCTCTTCCACACACAATTAGGCTTAAATATGCTGTTTAGGATTGAGTTTCTGCAGTTTCTTTGTATTGCTTCTGCACCACTAAAATAATAATAAAACACACCAGCATGATATCTAGTGCTTGCCCCACTCCAGCATCACTTAAAAGCCAAAAATGAGCACATTAAGAAAGCGTGACCTTAAAATAACAAAGCACATAATAAAATCATTAAAGATATCAACAGGGAGGAACAAGCTACACGGTATGCATTTTATCAGATACATCACTAGTAAAAGAAATAACATACCAGTTATTATGATATGAAGTACTTCATTCACAATATAAAATATCAATTTATTTCCACAGCTTCATCATCAACATTTATTTATTTTGTCACGCCAACCTCGTGAGAATGTGGCAGAAACAGCCGCTCCTAATTAGCACCACCGGTGATCACCCTATTTGGCCCTACTCAACTCAGTGCTCGATGTGAGGTATTGTTGAGTGTTCACATGAGACTTACTGAGTGAGCTAACCCTTGTCTTTGTCTAGCCCTGATCCGCCCTGCTTGTCCTACCTACAGTATCATACCCGCCTGCTCTGCCCCATTCCTGTCCCCAACCACCCTGGCTTCCAACCCTCCTGGCTATGTGACCCCGACTCTGGCTCTGCCTCTCGATTCCTTGTCTGGTTGCCCATCCCCGACCACCCCGACTCTGACCCTCCTGGCTACATGACCCTGACTCCAGCTTTGCCTCTCGATTCCCTGTCTGGTTGCCCATCCCCAATCATCCCGACTCTGACCCTCCTGTCTACATGACCCCAACTCCGGCTCTCCCTCTCGATTTCTGGTCTGGTTACCAATTCCTGACTACCCCAGATCTGACCCTCCTGTCTACATGTCCCCGACTCCGCCTCTGCCTCTCGATTCCCAGTCTGGTTTCCTGTCCCCGATCATCCTGGCTCTGACCCTCCTGTCTACATGACCCTGACTGACTCTCCCTCTCAATTCCCAGTCCGGTTACCTGTCCCTGACCACCCCAGCCCTGACCCTCCTGGCTACGTGACCCCGACTGACTCTGCCTCTCGATTCCCTGTCCGGTTGCCTGTCCCTGATCACCCCAGCTCTGACCTGACCCTCCTAGCTATGTGACCCCGACTGACTCTGCCTCTCGATTCCCTGTCCGGTTACCTGTCCCTGACAACCCCAGCTCTGACCCTCCTGGCTACATGACCCCGACTGACTCTGCCTCTCGATTCCCTGTTCCTGACAACCCCAGCTCTGACCCTGCTTCGCCTCATTACCTCGACTTTAATTCTTTTTGCTGCCTTCCTGCTTGTTTGGTGATTGAAATGAATACTCTTGCACTCATGCACTCCATGGATTCTGTTCCCTACATTTTTCTATATTTATTAATAATATTTTAGCACTGGAGCTCCATACCTCCATGGTTGTGGGTTATATTCCTGTAATGTTGTATGTGTCAGTCAACTTAGTTGTCATTGTGCACATGCACAACTAAATGAGGGTGTAGGCTTTCCTGATCCAAGCATCATACATACTGTAGTAATGGTGTTACACACATATATATATACACACTGAAATGGTGCATGAGTGTTTAAGTGCAGCTCAGCATACACAAAGCGTGTATGTGAATTCAGGTGGATTTTCTGTGGCTGTGCTGGTTTTCCTCCCACAATCATAAGACATGCGTTGTGAGATGAAAAATGTCTTTAAATTGCTTGTAGTCTGTGAATGTTTGCCCTCTGGCATCCTGTCGGAGGCATCCTTTACCTCGTGACCTAGCAAAACTAGGACAGTTTCCAAGTTTGCCACAAACCTATACTGGCTTAGTGATTATGGAAAAGTAGGGATGGAGATATAAAGCCTCAAGAATGGAGAGCGACAGGAACTGTGTCTATTCCTCAGCACCACTTATAAGGTGCTACTGAAGGCAGCTTGAGAGGAGTACATCAAGTGAAAGGCAAAGTCTACGAATAAATAATGTACCTCCAGCCATCTCCCATAACTGTTTATCCAGTGATGGAATGAGCCCAGACGCTGGACAATACAGAACCCAATGCAGGAGACATTGCTATCACTAAAACACAAAGAGGAGGTAAGGAGCCAGCACTGATACAGCATCTTGCCGCATCAACCACACAACGAACCACCACCGGGATGAGAACCCGAGTGCAGCCGTGTGAGGGGTGATGTCTCAGAACCACACTAGTTCAAATGGAATAGAACAGTGTGAAGTCAAAACACAGAACCACAATGTCAATCTACCACATGTGTTAAAGAGAGCATGAGAAGTCACACAGAAATTCTGCCATTAATCTGACTGCTGGACAAAGTCCAATGTTTACTGTTCTGGGGTAAGTGGGTGCAGCCTGATACTAGACTGACACATGAAAAAAACACAAAATACAAAGGAGCAATTTGGGGAAAAAAGAAAAACACTGGGGATGAAAGAAACCAAGACCGGATAGCTACAGATCCTGGAGCTGCTGTCTAGACTGTGGTCTGTATTCCTGGGGAAGAAAAAACAAAACGGAACATGCTAATTCATACATAATGGAAACAAGGGACAGCAATCCAGCTCCCCCTCCAATAACAGTATGGCCGTAGGCTATCCTCCCCACTTTTAACAGATAGATAAAGAAGAACAATGTCCAATGTGTCAGTTAAGCTCTTCTGTTGTGTGTTCTGAAGTATCCAGGATATTGAATAAGCCTTGAGATAGTGGGCTGAAAGAAATGGCTTGTACCCCTGAATTGGCTAGGGAGAGAGTTTCTAAACCTTAACTAGGTAAGGAGCCAGGGAAGTCAACCATCTCTGAACTGTGGTCCTACCCCCTCCAGCAGTTTGGAAGCACCAAGGAACTTCATCATACAAGTGTAAAAAGGAGAGGCATCAAACTCCACTGCAATCTGTGATTGTAAGGCAGGCAGGGTGCTGTCAAGGAGTTAGCAATACAAACATACAAGATTATGAGAAAACAGACTGCTATTTAGTTATCATGGATAGAAGAAAATCACAAAACATTGTACTGCTAAGTGTGACTGTGTTTCTCGGACAGCTCTGGCGGAACAAAGCTTTTCAAATGCTGTGGGAACCACCAAGGTACTTGCGAAGAAAGGAAGAGTAGAATATGAGGCAACAGTTTTCGGAGCTAAGGTTCAGAGGTGGGTGGTTACCTTACATCTGATATTTATGAAGTGCCAATGATAAATACCAATGTCAGAACATTGTTGCTGCTTTGTTGTGTAAGACAATGGTGAAGAAAGTATGAGTCTTTGAAAGTGAAATGAATACTTTGAAAAAAACCTTTACCAAATGAATATTGAAAGCATGAAAAAAGCCATAGAATTATTACAGATGCATGTGGCCCATTGAGCTGAATGCCAGTGTTCAATTTCAGTTTTCATTATATGGCTTGGTTCACAAAACAAGTCTTTCCAACGTATCCTAGAAACACATTACTAGGAAGCTGACTGATCTGTGAAAAGTGACGTTGCTGGAAAAAAAGAAAGATTTTTTTCATGATTTTTGATGAATGCTTTTGGCAGAACAGTTACATAATGTCGCAGATGACGCAGAGAGAAATAACCGGCGTGAATAGAGTGTGCACACTCCAGCAAGCTGTACCACAGTATTCCACAAAGACCATGAACGGGAGTGCATCTTCATTACGAGCTTACGCGTTTGACAGGAACCTCAGAGGCAAGCTTAATGAAGTGAGCCACAAACACACTCACGCACACATACACATCTAGCGGAAAAGCTGATTAATTACCGCCGGCAGTGCACCGCATTCTCCTAGCTTAAAGTACGCAGCATGACCACAATCCGTGTCCCAGCTTTGTGACTCTGAGGCTGGTTTGCCTCTGATCTTAGCAGGAGGTAGGTGTCCGCCAGAGCGGATATGCAAATTGTCGAAACACTAATCTGTTTCACTTGAAAATAGCCACTTCATGGTCTGCACATCTGGTGACATACAGTATAGGGACTGTGCATTTTCCTCCGTAATGCAGCCTCACCTTTCTGTTAAATGACAGCACAGCCTTTACTTGGAAGCCAAACAGCAGATCAGGCTCAATTATTCCCCCGAGGTACCATGATTTTTCATTAGAGCCTGCTCCCTGTACGTTGTGTTACGGAACATTCATTAGAAGTAACAAGGCATAGGAAATGAGGGATTTGTTACCAGCTGCTCTGTTAGACAGATTGGTTAAGAAAAATGTCAGCTTAAGTAGCATCCTGTTGCCTTGCTGAACAAACAATGTCTGTCATATTACATTTTCTTAAAGCAGCATTACAATTTGTCTTGTTGGAGCATGTGATTTTATTGTTCTCTTTGTGATAAGATCAAAATAATAATAACTGACTGAGACTGGTGGTGATCCAGACCTCCTCTTCTCCACTTTCAATAGATAAGGTAGTGTTTCCCAATATGGCCTCCAAGGCCTGCAAACTGTCCAAATTTTTGCTGACTGGAGCTGGGAGGAAGCAAAAATTTGGACTGTCTGTCAGGGAGCTGGGAGGGAGCAAAAATGTGGACTGTCTGGTATGGACCTGGGAGCCAAAGTATTATGCAGCTGTTTCACATATAGCTATAACTACATTAGCATCATCAACGCAACGCTTAACACAGCATGCAAATCTTGGAGTGGACGTAAAAGTTGTAAAGATCAAAACTGACAACAAATAAAAGCACATGAACCTGATAAAATCGAAATATGAACTGAATGAGACTGGTAGCAGAGAAAATCCCCTCAGTACCACTAAAGGTAAAGCCACACATGCCAAATGATTATATGCAAAAGAGAAAAATATTGCAAATGAAAGGGAATGCTAAAATATAGTGCAATATGCATTCATACGACATGCTTTTATGTTATTGAAGCTACTTCTATAGTAGTTCACAATTGTTACACAGAAATCTTAAATTGTCTTAAATTAGATTTTACTAAGGTAAGATGAAATGCAAAAAAAAAAAAAAAAAAAAAACATAGATAAGAAGATCAAAAGGAATGGAAAGTTAGTGTTTATTTTTAAGGCCATAGCGAGAAATTCTGGGGCCCCTGACAAAATGTCACCTTGGGCCCCCCGCTTTGGTTGGCACTTTCAATCTGAAGAAATATGGGTAGACAGAATTTTCAGAACAGTGGCGGGGTTTTCCTTGGCAGGATTTGCTGAGCTGGGGGCACCCCATGCTACTTTTTGAGGCCCCGAAAAAACTGCGGGCCCCAGATTCTGTCTGGGTATCCATGCTGTGCCGACACCCTTGTTTACAGCTAGTTTGCAGGATAGGTATCCCCTACAGACACAAAACATGAATCACCTAACAGCTTTTTTCCCTGTTTTATTCTAACAACATTTTATTCTGCAAGCTGCTTTAAATGCATATAATTAGCAAGAAAAATCTTTCTCTCAGGTGTACTCCATCAACTCTATTATTCTTTCCATATTTAAAAAATATTAAATTATTTATCCCAAATTATAAGTAAAGCATAACAGCATTTTTCCATGTTCTCCACTGTGGTACACCCTGATTGGCAGTGTAATATAAAAGTGGAATAAGGAGGCTTCCAAACTTGCAGTGCATGGGATCATCATGCACTCTCAATTACCGATTGCTGTGACCCACTTCCCGCTGGGAATTTTAACGTTACTTTACTGGTTCCCTTCGGGTTAAACCAGGCTGCAACAGGCAGCGCACATTGATTCCCTGCTGAGTTTCAAAACCGCACTTCTCCTGTCGCTATCATAATGCGCGACATTAAAAAGCAAACACGAAGTGAGACATTTAATTTAAGCGCGTAATATTATTCAGTGCTGCTCTCGCACGATAGTCCATCTGTCTGTCAATCCTGCAGACTATCTTGGGAGAAACAATCCGCTGGTATTTTCTGCTACCCAAATATAAATTCACCTACACTCATTTCTAGCCTTCAGCGCCGCTACAGTGAAACAGTAATCTCTTTGCATTTCTGCATTTTCCTCTTTGAAAACTGGCACCGTACTGAATAATAATCATCCATCTATCTTCTAACCAGTTATTCAGTACAGGGCCATGGGGTAAATAATAATAATAGTAATAATAACAATAACAATAAGAATAATATCCCACTAAGGGACATCATGATCAGTTGTTTCTGTACTGAATAGCTTCGCTGAATTAGGCATAGATTCATATTTTTCAGAACGAGTAAGTTCAGGTCAGTCATTTGTAATTCATTTTTGGACTTGGTTTATAGAAGTCTAGATGACAGGTTTCTTACTTGACTCTCACACCTACCCTGGGGTCAGGTTGACCCCACAGGCACACATCAGGTGGTTTCTCACAACAACGCGATTATTGTAGGCGCGCACAACAGCTAAGTAGGTTTACACAGTATTTGAGAACCACATAAATTGTGTCCTGTTCTAGATATGCATGGTGCATTTTAACTATAAACACTATAAATCATCTTTGCCATGCGGATAACCACAGTCTGGCTCGCCCACTGTAGCTCACTCTGACCCTGCCTCTTATCAGAGGCTCCCCATCACAGACACACTTCAGGCAATTCATACTGCAAGGCCACTCACCATCTACAACCACAGACTGCAAAAATGCCCTTCTCATCTGGGAGAGTATATACTGAGCTCCCTGCAGCTAGTAAACAATAAGTCATCCTTGAATAAATGAACAGCTCATTATATTGAGATGAGTACCAATAATACCTATGTCATCTATTATGACATGATGATGTCCTAAATATCTAGATGATAAACATTTGGATGTATATGTACAGTAAGGGCTGTTGTATTTTCATGAAGAGCTTAGTCAATTTTAGCTGAAATTGCAGTTGCAGCATAGGTGGATGGAAAATCTGGGGAGGACTTTCCAAATTCTGATAAGATTTTATTCCCCGTAAGGAACTTAATCCTTCTCATGTGCAGTTGTGCTCATTTCAATCCCATATGCCAACAGATGGATTAAAATCTACTTTTAAATGAGATCTGCAAGCACTGAGGAACTTGATTCACTAAGCATAATTTGTGCCCCTAAAAAACAGCTATGGGATTCTAACACTCATGAACATATTTATTAATACTGTTGCTATAATATTTGTCTTAACTTCCATTCACTCTATTGTTATTACACCAAACCAGAGTTCTCCTTTATATTGAAGTCAAATATCTGTGATACAATGTGCTTACGCGTGCTCTGTTTATATTTCACTTTTCTTCCTTGCTGAAACAGCAATGTTATATTTGTTTATTAAGAAGGTTTCGTGGTGTCCTCTTTTCTTCATTCCACCATGAAAAGTTAGTTTGCTTCTTATTAAAGCTGGCCTATTGTGATGTCATGACATTCCATTCAGCTGAGTCACAAAGGTTTTACCACAGAATATATCAGCAACAGAAGCAGATAGCTGGTGTAAAGAAATGTGTTGTACAAAGCAGTTATAATTAGAGTATAAAGTACTGGTTTAGGAGAAGAGTCACAACATTATGACCAGGATCAATTATACAACACCTCTTCCTCTGGTTTCAGTCTCCAGACACCAAACTGGGGGGAAATGGAATGAGGGTTTAAATTATAGAGGATTTAAATCATATTCAGTCTTGTGCACCAATTCATATTGGTAAGCTTGAATATTTCATTCGCTCCAAGCTGTAAAGAACCGCATCTGGGCAGGCTGAACACCTTCCAGTGTAAACATTGACCTTTTCCTTTTTGAATTTCTTCCATAAATCAACTGCCAAGACAACTCTGTCAATGCAGAAATGGAATATTCCCATATTGCTAAATTAATCCATGAAAAATAATATATATATATATATATATATATAAAACTTGAAATGTGTAATGAATAGAATGTTCTATGGTTGCGTGTAATAAAAAATACCAGACGTAAATAATTTCAGTACTTTAAATACAGTACTGCCTATGATATTATGATATGATATTAAAATGCATACTTATAATAGAACTTTTAATGCATTTGCAAAAATGAGCTGCTTATGGATACTAATATGAAAACAGCAGGAAGCCACAGCAGTTATCTCAGTCATTTGCCAGAATTAATGTACTGTAGGTGGCGTCTCTCTCAGAGAGAGAACTTAGAGATGAAAACAGCACAGCTTCTGTTATTATCGAAAAATCGCTATCTGGGCTGTTGATTACATTTTCGCTCTACGCCAATGGCCAGTTTCAGTTAAACAGCTGCTATTTGGTAAAGCGTGCCTGGCAACCAGCTCCATAGACATTTGCTTTGAATCATTTTTTGCATCACACGTTTGCCACCATAAATAGACCCCCACATGACAACATGCTGCATTTACTCAGTACAGTGTGATCCCCAAAAGGATGTAATATGACTTGCCGGCAGTAAACAGATACGTCATGGTACAGCTGTGGGTGTATAAGATAACCTCAGTATTGCGTGAAAGCTTATGAACATTAATGTTGATGGCCTACATTTCTTGCTTGATAAATTAGGAGTCTTGCTCTGTAGTTGCAGTCAGTTTTGGAGTGTTCTTTTAAAGAGACACTTAGGATTACAGGCTGGTGGTTTTTCTTAATAAACTTTCTTTCAGCATCTACAGCACCAACCTGGAAGCGAATAACAATGTATAGCGAAACAGATATTCTACTGCCTATAGAGTGTCAGTCTTAGTTTAATCTCCATACATTTCCCATCAGAATGCTTTCATTCTGAGTCGCCAACATTAGGGCCCCATAATTGCAGGCTATTTAACGTTTCTCTCCTGCCGCCCCCTTGGTCACGACGTCTCTCGCTTCACATCCGTCTTCCTCCCCGTTCGCTGTCAGGGCCCGACAGCCACATCGCCGAAGAGCGGGAGCAGATATGAAGGTTTTAGGGGGGATTTTAAGTAGCATCTGATTCCCGCCTGAAAATAAGATGCAGTGACATGCTAATCGGATAACGTGTCTAAAGCCTGCAAAGACCCAATGCTGATAGGGAACGTTCAGCTCCCTGCCCATGTCACACTCTCTTCATGAGGTGGCAGCTGCTCATCAGCTAATTAGATACCCCTATCCCCCTCCCTTTCCCCCCCCATCTGACCTTGCAGGCAGTGCGAGGTGTTCTGGATTGCATATGAAATATACAAGCTTTGTCTTCTCTGTCTTCCATCCAGCCCTCCTCCGACTTGCTTAACCTCCCTGTTCCTGCCCCATCCTGTACCGGAGCCCATCCGATTCAAATAAAAAATATTCAAAAAAAAAAATTTATACCAACAATTTCAATATACCATCTGCTTGAGACAGCATGGGATGTCAGATATTAGCTCAATGGACCAAACATCAACATTGTTATGCCAGTCTAGCCTGAAACTTAAGATCAGAAGAATCAAATTCTATATATACTGAACAGTGAATATTACACAGGCCTCAGACTTGTTGGCCCAAATCAGAAGACTTTGCTGTCTTGGGTTTAGCGTATCACTTTTCTTATTAATATTAGCATAAACGTATGTAGTGGACCCTTTTGTACATGAGCGAGGCAGACAGTACATTACAGGAGCCAATTCAGCATGAGAGCAGCTAGGCTGAGCTTCCAGTGACTGACCAGTAACAAGTGAAAATTAGCAAATTGTAGAAAGAGTCTAGTAAGAGCCTTTCAAATCAAAGACAAGGGAAGGGAAAAATAAGAACATTCAGGATTCACAAGAGACCAACTATAAGAGATCATAGATAAGGGTAGGCACCAAAAGGTCAGGTGAGGTGAGAAAAATAGTATTTGAGTTATAGTCTAAGTCTTGGCAATACTGTACCTTAGCTACTCGTGTTTGTTAAAAATGCAAACCTAACAGCCTATGAACCTTGGAAAAAATCATCTTATATTGTGAAAATGTTGCATCTCTAAAATCCAGCTTTATCATCTGGGAAGTCACTGCAACTGTCAGCTATACAGTATACTACACCAATCGATGGTGTATTTCAGTCATGACTGAGGTACGGGTCTCTCTTTCAGTCAAGACTGAGGTACGGGTCTCTCTTTCAGTCATGACTGAGGTACAGGTCTTTCTTTCAGACATGACCAAGAGGTAACCTATCTGAGTCTCTCACTCACCTACTGATTCACATGATGAATCATTTGCAAACGTCACACCATGATGAAGATTGAACAGGTTAATAGCTGGAGGGAGAGTTGAGGTTTTTTCTGGAAGAGATGGGTCTTCAGGCATTTCTGGAAGGTTGAGCAGGATTCTGTGAGAATGTGGATGTGCAGCTCATTCTGCAGTACTTATGGATTGGATGGTTCTTGTCTGAACATGCTATAATAAAATCGGTGTCTATCAAATTGCTGAAGTTGCATTATGGCACCTAAACTTAGATCCAGTTTTTCTTGCATTACATGTGCGCTTCCTTAGTTTTATGTTAAAATACACCTAGTAGGCATACAGAGACAAAGAAATACATAACCACACCTTGTATTTAACTTTATAGCGATATCCAGATGGGGAAATAAAAGATACGGACCTTAGCTTGCGGGAAGTTGCATCATGCACTCTGGCTCACTGCTGCAGGCAAACAGATCAGTAGTCAACAGCCGCTAAAATAAAACTGTTAGCTAAACAGTGAACCTTGTATGTGAAACAAGATCTTTTAACTTTATTCACTGGGTAGCATTTCACCCTATGGTACTAGGTTGCCACACTGGTATTTTTTCGTCACCACCTTGAGTTTGGAAAGCTGAAGTCCTTGAGTGCCTAGGAGGACTTAATTTATGATTTTTAATACCATTCTTTCCTTATCTATGACCTCGCTACAAGCCAAGAAGGGAATCTGTCAATCAGAGTGCAGTTCAAGTAGCTTGAAATTAAAATACTACGTAGGAAACAAGATACAATGTTCAAATGAATGTATTTACAGCATATTCAGCTATCTCCATTAAGATTAACACTGTGAAAGCATTTATAAATGCAGATAAGCAGACTTTACAAAATAAGTTAGTTAGCCTTAGATAACCTTAACCTCTTTTTCCATACGTTTCATACTGTCGTATCATAAAACAACTCAAATGAGTAGAAAGTAAACCAAATGTAACAAGTAATGTATACAGTAAGATTTGCATGATACCTTTATATCACCAGAGCTTTCTTTCTTATAAGCTTGACTGGTCCTAACAGTAGGCTGAAATACAGTTGCAACCAACTGAACAAAGTACTAATTGCTAAGAAACCAAATAAATTTTTTTCCAGAAAAAACTTTAACATAATTAGATATTAATTAGATATTAGCTATTGCCATCCATGACCAACATGGGACTGATGAGACAAAAAAAAAACCAGCGTCTGAACTCGGCCACAGTTTTCTTTCAGATATAAACTGCTGCATCTATGCATGCAATCACTGTTAGTCAAGCCAAAGACACCTCATGGTGATTACTGTTTTAGTATTTATTTAGAATTTTACTATTTATTGCCAGTGCTAGGGGTAGCAAATCATAACATCATAATGATAATATCTCCTAAATATGTAGCTGATAAATCAAGGATTACATGCATGTACACCATCCTTATGTCACCTATTGTTGTGCAAATTCATCCACATACTCATAAAAACAACAATTTATGAAAATCTATCACATATCTGTGACATTATTATTTTTATGCGCGTTAATAAATCTGAAGCACAGCTGCCACGTCCCTGCCGTTTCGTTTGTTAAGGTTATACAATGACTTATGCGTCAAGTAAAATAAGCCGCAGCTCTGATAGACAAGAATATTTCTTTATGATGGATTCAAATATAGAGTAGTGAACTACTAATTGGAATAGAAACAGCAGCAGTCATGGTGAGTGATGTATATATTTCTTTCTGTCGTATGGTTGAATATATAGAATAGATTCAACAACTTTTATGGAATCTAAGGGTTTTCCAGTTTACAGTCTTATTTTAGACTGCTGGGACACGATCCATTAGGTAAATTTGCCACTAGGTAGCTGGGATTAATAGGTTTAAGGGTTGATTAGCGGCTTGGCAGGTCCTTCATGAACATCATCAGGACATTGCAGTTCGTGTTTAATATATTTCCATATGCCATGTACAGTGATTGTTTTGAGCTAAGCAAGACCTTCGGGAAGGAATTAGCATGGACTTTGGCAGTGGAATAATGCATTTCACAAGTGCAGCATTAATTCATAATTTCACACCTTCAAGGTAAAATAGTCAAGGGATTTTGCATTTGTTTACTGGCTGGAACAGCTCTGTGAGAGAAACTTGTAACTCTCTTACATGTTGAAATCACTTAATACCTTTTAATATACCCAGTCATTATTATCAGTTTAGCATCATGTCTGGTTAACTATTTAAATCAGTATTTTCATTGGCCATCAGATCTAAAAAATATTTAACAACCATCATTCCATCAGTCTTCTAACTGCCTGTCTTGGTCAAGTTAATCATGAATAAGTTAATCATGAATAAGTTAATCATGAATAAGTTAATCAATATTTTAACCTGCCTAGGATGATCGCTGAGTGGGGTCAGCTGCTGGACGGACTTTTAACACACTTCAACAATGTTAGATCAAAGACATGAATTTTACACATTCACAATAACTTCCTGTCACCTTTCAAAGCCAAAAAGTGCTATTTTCCTGACATTTCTTAAAGTGTGCTAAAGGTCTATTCAGCAACTGGCCCAATTCAACACTTTGCCTAAATCTGTTTATTACCATATATGTCTGTGTTTTGCCTATAGTGTGTGTTTGGATGTATGAGTATCTGTGCCGTATGATGGACAGGCATCCCATCCAGGACGCCCTCTTGCGCTCCTTGGGATAAGCTTCAGTGCGACCCTGTATTGGAATGGAAAATATACAGATGAATGGATGTGCACACTGGTCTTGATTTATCTCAAATGAGAATAACAGCGGCTCTAAAATTCTATGAAAATTTCCCAGTTAGTAGATTTAAGATACTGGCCTGGTTAGTCCAGTAACAGTTGTGCCGCATAAACTGTCAAACAACCCTCAACATTCAGAAATGATGTGGACAACCACATTAGTGCTGAGGATTCAGATGTGCAGATATTCTGTAAACATTTTTTTCAAAGCAGGAGTTGGATGGAAATGCTGAAAAGAAGCTTCTTCTGATCTTGATGGGTTGGGTTTGTGTAGGGAGAGGACTCTTATTGTAAATCATCCTGTGTTAAAGGTTGCCAATATTTCTTGCCATAGATGTGGTTTGTTTGCAGTGTCACACACTCAGTGTAGCTAATAAATTATTTTTTATGCGATTCATTTTCTGGACCAGGGCTGGATCAGCCTGGTGAGAAAAGAATCACATTTCCAATATCTGGATCTGTTCGGTTATTAATCAGGCATTTATATGCAGTTCACGTACACCACTTTGTCTGTATAAAACCAGAGCGTTTTGAACCCATCTGCCATCACTACAAGATTGGATTGTTGCCTTTTTGGCAAAAAAAAAATTTAAAAAAAAAATGGCTGAACCTCTTAAATATTTGATGATGGTGAGGCTTGTTGGGTGGTTATGCTCGTGGAGTGCTGTGTAAACATCTTTCGCTTTTTGCAGCATCAAATATGAGCTGTACATTCAGCACATATATAATACCTTTTTTATTAAGAAATTATCATGTCTTATTGATAGTAAGCATTCTTCAAATGCCTTAAGATGGAAATGAACCACAGGTAATGACAGAACAAAGCTCCTAAATTTCTGAGCTACATAATTGGATAAGTGAGGATTAATGCACAAGCCATGCATTATATGTTTTTAAATGCAGAACTGCATTTATTTAATATTTAATCACTGAGCACAAGTTCTGGTCCTCAGCCGGAAGCACCTTTGCTGTCTAAGTGACTTTTAGCCATTTCTTTGCAGTTATAGCATCTATTAAGTTAAATTATGGAGAATTAAAGATTATGATCAGAAATTGATCATTTAATACTGTGAAAACTGATCAACACTCTACAGATTCAAGAATGTGACAGTGCTGTGGTATAATATTAATTAACTGAATGATCGATTGATCATCGACTGATTGGTTGATAAAATCGAGAGAAAAGAGGGATTGACAATTAAACAAAAGAGACTAGAATAAAGGTATGTGAGGTCCGGTTTGACTGTCTAAGGACGCAGCCGTTGCGGATGAAGGCTCCAGGGACATTTGATTGTAGCCTTATATTTTTCGCTTCTTGTGCTTCACTAAAGCTGGGACCACTGATCTCCTCTTTGTATAACTGAACTCCCTGGCATTCCGGCAACAGCGAGGCCTCCTAGGGCAGCCCCCGCATTAAAAGTCAGCAGGTGGAAAATGAGCAATCTGAAATCAAGGAACCCATGTGAGACATTAAGACGCTGGAAAGAGTAATGGTTTGTAATTTCCCAAAGCCCACCCCTCACCTCCAGATTCGCACCCACCCTCTAGTGCACACCATGGCAGAATGTAATATGTTTTCATTGTTGGCTTTGGGGCAGAGCTTGGATGATTTTCAAAAGAGCCCCCCCCACTACTTACCTAATACCGGATTCTGTAATTAAATAAAACATCTAAAATGTTTTTTGTTTATTTTCCAGCAGACACGTAGGCTCTTACTGAACCTGTGTGAATACAACTGGATAAATGGATAGACTGAATACACTTATTGTGTCAATAGAATGAGCCAGTCATATGGAGAAGACTAGCAATGGTGTGGCTTTGTACCCAAAGGTTACAGACTCAAATTCAGGAGAGACATCACTGCTTTATCTGTTTGTCATACCTAATGTGACACCTGGTGCCAAATATCAGACTTTCTAAGTCGGCAGAGTGTTAGATCAATGAGGAGACTCTAAGCAATGCATGAGAAGTTCAAGCAAATAGTTGAATTGTCTTGCTGGCATTTGTCCAGCATTGTGGTTTGTTTTTGGGACATGGTTATTTTATCGACCCCCCCCCCATTGTACCCATGCCAGACCTTCAGTCCTTCTGAAAGGGGATTGGAAATGTCAGATTTGCCCTTGCATTAGGACTGTGGCCACATGCCTTTCATTAGAGGCTAACAGCACAGAATTAGAGCTTTCTCATTGCATTTGTCCAAGGAAGAGTCATGGCTTCATACTATCCAGACCATAAAGTATAATTATAATGAAAAATGGAGGCGAGTTCAGAATGGCATTGTGCTTTTTTCCATCTTTTTTTTTTCCTTTGAGGCAAATGATCTGAGGTAGAGGTCATCTGGAAAGAGGCAGGGTGTTTACAGAATGCATCATTCTCTGCATACAAGCATACAAGCATGTGTAACCTTGTGCTCACTAAGAGCTTTTGGGAGTTGCATATAATTTCCCAGGGCTTGAAGGATCACAGCTACCATTATTAGTCATGAAAGGATGGGCAAGTGAACTAACTGTCTTAACTCTTGAATTGTGATTC
This sequence comes from Hippopotamyrus pictus, assembly GCA_026781145.1. NCBI lineage: Eukaryota > Metazoa > Chordata > Actinopteri > Osteoglossiformes > Mormyridae > Hippopotamyrus > Hippopotamyrus pictus. The sequence continues at coordinate 21,707,018 of JAODLC010000113.1, forward strand.
AGGATGCTCAGGAAAAGTCACTCATCCCACATGCATACATAACAGAGTTTTGCATATTGATCGAGTAGTAAAAGCCATCAGTATCAATGTTAGTGCAGACAAATAGGTTAAGACCTTCCTGCTTTGGGGATACTGAAGCACACAAATAGGAGTCTATATTAGCATGGATGCGGCTGATCGTCCGATCGTTCCAGTGCCTCACAGGTTGTCCTCCACTACGAATGTGATGAGGCGAAAAATATTTGTGTTATTCTGAAGAGGCAGAAGTTTGAGGGATCAGCATAGATATATGTGACAGAGAGCTGTTTAGAGATAAAAAAAAATAGGAAGATAACTGGGGTTGTATGTAAGTTGTGTTGATGATGATATAGGTTCTCAAGCACAGAGACATGGTGATCAATAAATAATAAATAAATAAACTCATTAAGTCATTTACTTAATCTGAAGGTTTGCTCACTTTTCATTGTTTATACATTCTACATGTATATCGTTCCTAAATTAAAATAATATACGTGTAAAATGTATGTACTAACAGTTCTGACAATACTGTCGGCCCAGCACCCCCTTGTTTAATAACAGCCGTGGGTATGATTCATATCAGACGATGGCACAGGCCTTGTACTATTCTTGAGTTATGTTTCTCTCCAGAGTTTTAAAAATATTGTCTCACACATGTCATTGTGAAAAAGTGGCATAGCCAAATATTGTATTGTACATTGTCAAAGATGTATATTTGTGTCTGTATGACCTACTGCCTAAATATGTGTGTAAATATGTGTGTATGAATTAATACTGACGCACTTCATGACTTCATACTAAACCGCTAATTATCATTATTTCAGTGTGAAATTTTCAGAAAGAGCACATTATTTCAGAAGCAGTAATAAAAGGTATTGTAATGCAGACTATGGCTTATGGAATAAAATATGTGTATTGATTTGTACAATGGCGGTCTTTAACCAGTGTTATATCAGAGAATTATTATTGAGGTCTGTACATCTTTTATATAATTAAATCCTTAATGGGATCATTCATCGATGATGTGGAATTGACAATGTTACAGCATAATGAAACCTCTTACCACTGCGAGCCCATTAGAGCCTATTTGACCATATTACCTCATTCATACTAGGGTATAGCCAAAACATCTTTCCAGCTCATACATTTAAGCTTCTGAAAATATGGCCCTTTGTCTTTCCTTGATTCAGGTACTCAGCTTGATCTTCAGCCGGCTTTAAAAACATTATTCCAGAAACAGGCTCCCTGTGAGCAGTAGAAAAGCGTATATGCTTTTCTTATCTGTTCAGTCTCCCTTAATTGGCACGTTGAGCTCAGAGAAAGAAAGCAAATTGGCAAGTTGACAGCTGTTTCAACAAACTGTAGTCTCATACCTCAGACCTAGTACCCAACCTTTCAGTAGATGGTGTTTTTTCCAAAGCAATTAAACAGTTTATGTAAAAAAAAAATCTATCATCTTTCTTTAACACCTAGACTCTTCAAAATTGAGGACAAATTAGAGAGAGTTGTAAAAGAGCTGACTCCAGATAATGATGAAGGATTGTTTGGGGTATAGTTAAGCTTTGACAATGATCATTAGTTCAGAAATAGCCCACAGTAGATTTCTGTAATTGGCCGACCACAGCTCAGTAGAATAATGATCGCAGCCCTCACGTGTCTGTACAGCTGTATAAATTTTCTCCACCACAGAGATCCTCCGCTTCATAATCCTCTACCCATGGCCTCTGCTGCGAAAAAACTTCACGGTGATCCAGAGAGAGCTTTCCAGATTAAAAAATAAAAGATAAGCGAGTCGCTATGGAGCAGGATAAATCAGCGCATCGCTGGATATTGCAGAATGAGTCACCACTCACTTGATCGCTTGCCGCTTCAGAGTGAACACATTTTCTGACATGGAGACCGAAACAATAGCAGGAGTGACCCTGACTGCCTTTTTCATAATGCCATGAAAAGTTTATGCTTCGTGTTCTTTGACCAGTGGCAGCTGGTGGTTATAAACCATTGAGGAGGTAAAAAGATAATGCATTTTGCAATATTGCAAGGGTGATTTTTTTTTTCCTGAACTAAAAGCTGAGATGTGTTTTTAAATGGCAACAAAAGTATAATAATGAGTAATTTCAAAGTTATTTGTTTCATATTTTAATCTCAAAAATTGAATCTCAAAGTAATCTACTTCTCTGGATTAACCACCTCTGTAACACTACAATACCGTTGTTCCTCCGGATGAAAATCAGATGAGACGAGGTCTTGACGATTAAACCAACACTCGGGTTCTGTAAACATTTGTCGCCTGTTATTTAGTGACTCATGCCTGCAAGACAGCATGTGGGCCTGTATTTTTGCAGATAACCACTGGTATACAGGGTGGGCTGAATTTAAATGATCGGACATTTTGCGCTGAAGCTGAAGAAACTTGTTAATGCTACATTTGTCACCAACAATGGCGTTAGCCTCAGCGCTAATGCATGTTTAGGCTAGGGGCGGTGCTGTGAAGTCCTCAGCCATACCATGGCTGAATTAATACTAACAGCCTGCTGTTTTTCTTCCTGGAAATCAATCTGACATTGAATCTTGATTAGTAGAGAGATCAGATAACTCAGTCTGTGTGATATGCGGATTCTGAGGGGACAGTTTGTTTGCCCAGAAACACGCAGTCTGAAGCTCAGTGGGGTTAGCCCCGTCCTTTGCAGAAAATCTCAATTGGGCCCTTGAGAAAGGTCCTTAACCCCCCTACATGCTTCAGGAGTGCCAGATAAATGACCTGATCCTGCGTTCAGACTCCAAGATTTCCTCTGATTGGGAAACACTACTCTAAACATTCAGGCCAGGGACCAACGCCATGCCGAATCCTGACAGACACATTGATCGACGTGTGATTTTCACCACAGACATGGTATTTAAAAATGTAGTCAACATAGTTTTTCTCCTCAATCAGATCATTTTGTTATGAACACAAGGCAATTCTTTCTACAGACACATTTGTCCATGTATGGACAGAAGGATGAGCCTTGATCTGAGCTGAAGATTACTGCATGAAAGTGTACATCCACCTGCACATCATTTTGACAGAAAGTTACAGAAATTGCCCAAGTGTGATTATACTGAAGTTTTACTTTTCCCTATAACAGAAAGATAAGTGTGGCATTTGACTTCCATAGTTCTTCGAGCTGTAATTTAAAATTCAGAATTACATCCAAGTCCAGGATCCTTCAAATACAAAATCAATCATACGTCTGTAAAGTGGACATTGCTGCACATAACGATTCCCTAGTTAGATTTATTAGTATATTGAATGAACAGATATATATATATATATATATATATATATATATATATATACATTTTTTTAGATTGTACCATGCATTATAAGGCATAATTTTGATAAAATTATAGGTAAAAATAAACGATCTTAGTTCCATTATGCAATTATACAGAGGCATAGGATTTTGCACAGTGCTGGGTATTATGATATATTGTATATGATCAAATGTGTCTTGTTGAGAACAGGGAAGCAGGTAAAGGGAATCGTGGAATCGGGTAAACACAGGATTTATTAAGAGGTAACACACTCAGGAAAAACACAGCAATGTCAATGACCAGACTGGGGAAACATGCTCTAACGCTGACTTAAATATAGAGAACTAATGAAACACAATGAGAAACAGCTGAAGATACAGAGATTCCTCGAGATAGCGAGGGGGGCGTGGCACACAGGAGGTTCGGCATGAGCAAGGCATGTCAGAACCCTGCCTCCCCCCAAAGGTTCACACTCCAGGCACGTCTAAAAGGACTGGAGGGATGAGACCTGGGACACGACAGCACCTGGGGAAACAAAAGCAAAAAGCATGAAAGCCATGGGAACAGGACCGAAACGCAAAAAGACATCAACGAACCAAGAGGAACCGCAAGGGACAAGCAAAATAACAAGAACCCGGGCAGCAACTGACAGAATGCAGACACAAACAAGGACATCCAAGGAAACACAAGACCCAGAGACACCAAGGAAGGGGACAAAAGATGAACAACAGCAGGGGATACACCGACAAAAGGAGGAGTGAAGGGACCAAGATGGAGCAAGGGAGAACCAAACGGACGAGAATGGAACACAGGGAAACCACCCACAGGGGGAACCAAACTGGCGGGCAAGGAGGCAAAGGGCAGGGGGAACCAGGGAGCCGGAGGGAACCCCAGCGGGCTAAAGGCGGGAGCGGCAGGGGCCACAGGTGACCGCGAGGCCGGAGCTGGAAAGACCCTGGGTGACTGCGAGGCAGGAGGTGGAGGTGACTCTGAAGGGGGCGAGGAGAAAGGCAGAGGGACTGCTGGAGGACTCGAGGAGGGAGGCGAAGGGGACACCGGAGGTGGCGAGGAGGGAGTAGAAGTCACAGAAGGCGAAGGCGAAGCCACAGCCGGCGAAGGCGTAGGCGACCGATGAGATGGAGCTGGGGGAACCCCAGGTGACTGACGAGGCATCGGTGGCAGGACCGCAGGCCCCCAACAAGTCACCATAGGGGGAACCACAGGTGACCGTCAAGCCGGAGCCAGGGGGACTGAAGGCAAACCCGGGGGCAGGGGGGGCAAGACCCAACCCTGGCGCAGGTGTCCTCTCCCTCTGTGGGACACCGAGAGATGGGGCCCTGGCTGGGATCTTCCATGCTAGGGACGGGGTTGTGACCCACCGGAGGGGTTTTTAGGGGCTGGTGTCCGCCCCTCCACAATTCCTTCGCTTTTTTGTGTGATGACACAGCTGGAATCGCAGAGGGTTCGGGTAGCCCATCCGACGGGGTCGAGGCAACCAACAGTCCAGGGCTACTTGCCTCATCATTGTCTCTGCCATCCCTCTCCTTAGCTGCCGCAAGTTCTCTCGCACCTCTTCTGGACTTCATCTCCAGGATATCCCTCGTCCAGTAAGCATGGGCTCGAGCCACGGGGTCGTCCTGGACTTCGTGCTGACCAAGCCAGTAAAATTTCCTTGGTGAGACGAGGCATTTTTGTCCAGAGTCCGGTCATTCTGTCTTGTTCGAAGCAGGCACGGAGCAGGGACGCAGGCAAAGGGATTCATGGAATTGGGTAAACACAGGATTTATTAAGGGGTAACACACTCAGGAAAAACACAGTGACGTCAATGACTGGACTGGGGAAACATACGCTAACGCGGATTTAAATTCACAGAACTAATGAAACACAACGAGAAATAGCTGATGACACAGGGATTCCACACGAGGTAGCAAGGGGGGCATGGCATACGGGAGGATCGGCATGATGACATGTATATTTTACGTACCTTCTATTAATAATTATTTATTTGTGTTTTCCCGAGAAAGTACTTATGCATCAGTTACAGTGAAACTATATAATTACTGATAGATAATATTTACAGGTAACTACTATGTAGACTGATAAATATAAATTGCTGCTGCATTCATATAAACATTATAGTCTTTCAGCTGATATTAACACCATAGTCTTGCTCAGTGATTTGTTTGATATGTCAGTTATGTCAAAGAGTGTCACAGTAGTATCTTGAAATAGACTGGCATAAACACAAAACTTTTCTCAAAATTATAGTATACATTTTAATGGATGGCTGCATGATAATTATTTTATTCTATGATTTTTATTTTGGAATTCTTTTTGAAACACAGCAATAAACATATTCAATGCAATTGATTTTAGCTGCTTTTTACAAATTACTAATTTGCAACTTTCTTATTTATTAATTGCTGTTTTTATTTATTGCGTAATAATTACACATCTACAGTATATATGTATTTACAATATAATAACTCCAATCATCTGCATGTGATAGTATTGAAACTACATTTCCTATTTCATTCCTCTATAGATATATTAGAGAACAAACTTCTCATATACTCCTATACTGCAACAACATTTATACAGATAAAATAAATATTATGCGGGAAATTATACTGAAGTAACAAATGTTGCTAGTTAGGGATCTGCAGTAAAACATCACTGAAGCTCTGCGTGTTTTAATTTCTTTTAAATAAATCAAAGTTTTCTACTTAGAACTCATCCATTTGTAATAAAGATTACCAACTGTTGCGGTTCATTAATAGTTTGTTCTCAGCCCTATCATGTATCCACACTTGCCCCATGACACCTATCACCAGAAACAACATCAAACAGCACATTCAAATCAGCCTTTTACATCAAACAGCATTTTTAAAAACCTTAGAGGCAGCCCTGCCGTCACATCATCCCCATATCCGGGCTCATTTAGCACACGCTGCTGCAGTCTCACTGTCGTCACTTTCGTATTGATTTTCCACTGCTCCCTTATGGGTAATCAGGGACTCACAGGAGGTAAGAGTGACAGCAGCACTGACGTGTTCATGGCAAACAGATCACAGGAACCCCGACTGAGATTTCCGGAGGGAAAGTGGGTGCTGTTTACTATGTTGCATTCTGGGAAAATTACCCAGCTGGAGTGGATCAGTGCCTGGACTCTGGAGGCCATTGATGACTGAGCTGGGGAAGTGAAGGCCCTATCAATAATGACAGTGATTTCACCTCTGAGCAATAATCACCAAAACAGTGAGCTGTAAACAGAAATGGCTCTGATAGGTATTTGGCTGCTCCCTGATGGCAGGCCAATTGTCTGCTACAGAATTGATTCTGGGAACCATAGAAATGTCAACAGCTTAATTTGGTCAAGATTAGGCCATGTACTACAAAGTTTCTCAATTAATGGGAGAAAGACAGTCAACTTTGCCTCGACTGAACATGACCATGTAGAGAGCAGAGATCCTAGGTGTCATCTATCATTGTTTCTGTTTATTCAGTTATGCAAGAACCATTTACAGTAAATGTATTCCTAATGGATTCCTTAGTTTCCTGTGTACATAAGTCAGTTATCTTTTTGTTCTGTAATAAATGAAATTACACACGGTGGATATTTAAGCCTTACTAGTGACTACCCTTCCAGACAAGGCAACAAAATGCTCGTACACCCAATAAAATCTCTTTCTTTCTGAATCTATAGGTTAAGTGTAAATGAGGAGTCACAAATGAATGACCTTTCACCTCTGTGAGCCCTTGTGGCCTGTCAGCCTGTGTCAAGAGACCCCCCAGGTAAGCATCGCTCAAAAGGCATCCTTCTTTGATTTAATAACTGTTTCAATCCCCAGCCTCACTCAGCATCTGGGAGGTCTTTCCAGAAGCCGAAACTGAAACTATTTCTCACGGAAGCTTCAGCCAGATATTCCCAGCAAAATGCTGACAACTTGCCCAGGTCTTCCTGACCCTAACCTCCCCCTGATATACCCAATCAAGCTCTGCTCCTTTGTTCAAATGAGCACAGCTTGGTGGTAGGGACATGTAGCTGATGTGCCTTTTCAATGATGCACAGACAGGGGAAAAGTACCTTTGGGCTGATAAAAAAGGGTGATGGTCCCTATTTTAAAAAAGGGGACCAGAAGCTATGTGCCAATTATTGAGAGAATCATACTTCTCAATTTTCATGACAATATACTAGAAAGGAGACTCCATCCAGTGATCAAACCTAGGATTCAGGAGGAATAACGCTGATTCCGGCCTGGCAGTGGAACAGTGGACCTGTGGTTTGTGAAAATGTGCTAACACACCCTATATATGAACTGTTGACTTTAAGAAGGCAAATGATTACAAATACTATGAGAGATGCTGCAGTAATATAAGATACTACGGTTACTACTGTATGCTATTCAGTTCTTGAAAAAATGTAGTGAGAGTTGTATCCACATCCTTACGACGAGGAACATGCAAACTCCACACACATGACCCAGGCGGAGACTCAAACCCGGGTCCCAGAGGTGTGAGGCAACAGATACAGTATTGTTCTTTTGACCATACTCCGACTTGGAGCCCTGGCATACAATTGAGCAGTTCAGTGCTGGCTGTGAAGCAGCAGGAAATTAGAATTAGGACCTTCAAATCAGAGGCTATGGTACTCTCTAGGAAAAGGGTAGGTTGCTCCGTTCAGATAAGGGGAGAGGCTCTAGCCTTAGTGAAGGAGTTGACCTCAGTTTTTTGTTTATGAGTGACGGTAAGAGGAAATGTTAGATTGACAGGAAAATCACTTTGTTGGAGACGGATGGTGGTAAAGCCAGAGCTGAGTCATCAGATGAGAATAGTGGTTTAGTGAATCTATGTCCTGTCCTCATGAGCGTTTGGGACGGAGCAAGGTCAGAGGTACGAGCGGCCAATACTACATCACTTTAAGAGGGTCATTTGTTAATAGGAGTTAAGGTGGTTCAGGAATTTCAGAAGGATGTCTCCTAATTGGCTGCAAGGGGAGCTTTTCCAAGCACGTTGCACTAGGTAGAAACCCTGGGCCAGACGTTGGACATGCTGAAGGGATTAGATACTGCAGTGAGAAAATTCTGAGATCCCCAAAATAAGCTAGAGTGGCCATGAAAAGAGAGGGTTGGTATGATCTACTTGGCATCCTCGCACCATAACCCTCACCAGAAGAAGCTGAATGAAGATGATGGTATGATCTACTTGGCATCCTCGCACCATAACCCTCACCAGAAGAAACTGAATGAAGATGATGGTATGATCTACTTGGCATCCTCGCACCATAACCTTCACCAGAAGAAGCTGAATGAAGATGATGGTATGATCTACTTGGCATCCTCGCACCATAACCCTCACCAGAAGAAGCTGAATGAAGATGATGGTATGATCTACT
>JAODLC010000113.1:21715827-21731975 GCA_026781145.1 Hippopotamyrus pictus
GAATGAAGATGATGGTATGATCTACTTGGCATCCTCGCACCATAACCCTCACTAGAAGAAGCTGAATGAAGATGATGGTATGATCTACTTGGCATCCTCGCACCATAACCCTCACTAGAAGAAGCTGAATGAAGATGATGGTATGATCTACTTGGCATCCTCGCACCATAACCCTCACTAGAAGAAGCTGAATGAAGATGATGATAAGCATTTTTTTTTTTCATTTTTAATACAAATTGGGACTAAAAATAATTCCCATGTCAGTGCATGATTCAGTTACAGTGATTCATTTTCATAAAAAAAGGCTTTCAGTAAATTTGCTTCCCACCCACTACCTCATGTCTAGGCTTCACCCCACCCGCCTCGTGACATCACTGTCCTGCTATAATTCTGAAAGTGACTCTGATTTTGACCAATTTTGGTCCTCCCCTATTTTAAAGCATCCTGATCTGTGAATATGACTGTTTTGGAAGTACAAAAAGAATATTACTGAGATTCCATTTCTTAATCATGATATATACAGTATCTCTTCCCCTTCATGCTGACCTGGTTCAGTGGTTGGAAGATAGAAAAACATATTGATCTTCCATTACCCTTTAATATTGTTATGCAATGAGTCTTAGTCATGGTCACTTTGATCAGAACACGCACACAGTGGCTGTATTTTTCAATACATAATGTCCCAAAACTTTATTCATTTATGGTATCATAAGGGCTTCCTGAATAGTTTAAGATTTAACCAAAACAACACCTCAACATACTTTGATGCAACAAAATGATGGATATGCCGTTTTGCTTGTACATCATTTTATTTATAGACTGTAATAACAATCAAAACAAACCTCATCGAAACCTAACCTGTCTGGTGTGTTTCCACTTATTATATAGAATTCAACAATTATGGTCCATCTATCCATTCATCCACACTTATTCTGTACAGGATTAGGGTGGGACTGGATAACTAATCAGATTGTAGATGAAGTGGGTCCAAGCAAATAGAGGAGGCAGGACCAACCAATCAGATGTCTTTGGCCCACCTCCTCTAGTTGCTTGGACCCAACTTCTCTACAATCTGATTGGTTGTCTCTCTGAACCAACTCCCACAAGCACACCAATCCTTAAGACACACACCCTCATTCAGACCGTCACCAACCTTGGGCAATTTTGAGATAGCAATCAACCTAAAACACTGTGACTGCTTGAGGAAGGCAGAGTACCTGAGGGAAACCCGCAAACACAGGGAGCCCTGGAGGTGTGGAGCCTCTGTGATATCAAAGCAGTCACTGCTACACTACTATTGTCCAGAAATGGCCGTACGTGAAACATAAACAGCATCCCAGTTGTGAGACATGAAACCAGCCTCCCACATCTTAGCCGTCTGTCATGTACCGGATTGAGAAGATGTGGCTGTTTCATTGTTGCCCTTAGCAACAAACATGAGATACCTGACGTAGGACAGGCGTGACCAACGAAATGAATCACAATCAATATACATATGTCACCTGCATTTTAGATGCTGCTCTTTGGATGGACGATAAAAATTTGTCATGGAATATCAGTGTCAGAAATGAGATGGCTTGCTTTTGTAGCATGTAGGGATGACTTAAAATGAGCAGAAAGCCTGTAATGTCTTTATGAGTGTTATACCTTGATGCTCTGTTGCAAACAAAGCAGTCACAAGTATTTTTTTTCCTGTGCTGCCTGTACAGCTATGCCAAGATAATAGCACAGCAAGTGCCTGGATTGACTGTGGGCAATACAGAAAAAAAGAAGAAGATCTGTACATGAATTTGTGTACTTGCATATGTTTTGAGAAACCAATTCACTTGCATTGTGTTTATGACCACTTTCCATTACAAAATGTGCTTTTCATTACAAATGAAAAGCCATTCACAAAGCAAATGAATGAATACTTTGAATCAGCTAATTATCAATAGATGTGCAATAAATCAGATGCAAATGCTGATCCAGTCTCTGTCTTCATTTTAGTGGCTCCTTACTTCCTTCATTAATTAATCAGTATGTTGCAAAAGCTATATTAACAGGTAATGTTATATGCAGGTATTTGAAACATGATTATGCTCTTCTCAGTGTAGCATAAAGAGGAGAATGCAACAACATTTGCTGAATACTCTACAGTGCAAGACCATTCTCATGTAAACTGGAATTCATTAGAAGCTACTCATAGACTAGTCATGCAAAATATGTAAAAGTTGCAATTGAACTGTGAATCTATTTTTCTGTCTGCTTTGCCTGTACAGTAGATGCATCTGTGGATCCAATGATTAGCCTTTGGGGGGTGCAATTATTGCCTGTGTCTCCCCAAAAATAATAACTCAGAGATACTAAAAATGAAGGATTAAGGCATACTGTGTCAGCATAAGTGATATGTCTTCCTTCCCCCCCAGTCGACAACATTTACTGTCACCACACACCACCCGTCAACAACTTTTACTGTTGCCACTCATCCATCTACCCTTCCCCCCACCAAACAAAATGTACCACCTTTTATTTTTCTCCCAGCCATCAGATGTGTTCTGGCACTAATACTGGGGGGGGGGGTGGCGGGAGGCTAGCAACAGACTTGGAGAGCAGTACAAATGAGAATGCCACAGAGAGAAAAAGTGACGCGTCTGTGCAGAGAGAGAGAGAGAGAGGAAGAGACAGACAGAGGGAACATATTTTTCAAAGTGCTCAGTTCTCCATTGAAAAGGAAGTGATCTCCAAGCAGAACAAAGCAGCCACTCTGTCAGATGGCAGTGCTAAGTTAGGAAATATCATTAAAACATGCCAGTTCCTGTCAGTCCTTCCACTGCCGGGTCCTGACAAGAAGCCAGGAGGGAGGGGGGAGGATGGGGGGGGCAGAAAATCAGCAAAACTGACAGCCACAGCAAAAGGCTTTCTCTGAAATAATGCCACGTTCATTACTGCATTGTTACAGCAGAGCCGGGTGAATCTGTGTCTCTCTGCTAAACATGTGAAATAGGGAAACAGTACCAGCTATGTGACAACTCTGCAGCGCTTCATGTTGTCTTTTGTCAGTGTGGGACGCAAAAAGAAAACATATAGGCATTTCATTATGACGCCCAGGATAAAAAAGACTCTGTCGGTTCCTTTACGGATTAAACTGCTCAATATTACTGACCTTACTGGCAATTAACAGGATAATGTGTAATTAATTACCATTTTTATCGATGCCTTATGGATTTTTTTTCCTAACTCTATAATGGTAGCTTTGATAGCTGAATACGTTACGCACTGGCCCTAAAAGCTCTAAAGAATACCTTCCTAACAAAAACTGGTAATTAAACTTTAACTGAGATACCTAATTAAAGTTTAATATATACATATATATTTAAAAGCAGGTTTAATGGCATGTGGGTGGCATGGTGACTCAATGGTTAGTGCTGTGGCCTGAAACCCCCCCAGTGGAGCATTTGGTTCCTGACCCTGACATGTTGCGCATAGAGATCTCCCTGTGCTCCCTTCAGCCTCCCCCCCAGGTACTCTGATTTCCTCCCACAGTCTAAAGCGGTATTTTCCAACCCAGACCTCTGGGACTCCCATGTTTGGATGTGGACTGTCTGGGGGTCCGCAAGGACCGGGATGGGGAACACTGTTCTAAAGCAGTGGGGTTTAGGTGAGTTAGTGACACTAAATTGTTCAAATTGCGTGTGTGAGCATATGCCTTGTGACAGAGTGGCATGTTGTCCAGTAATTTCCTTTGAGACATAAACACATATACGCAGTTGAGAGTGAAGTTTGGATTCCAAGCCTGGGGTCCAATGTGGTTAATCTTCTGAGGATGGGATTTGAATCGACGATTTTCTGATCGTTAGGTTATAGGTTATACAGTGTAGCCAAAAATTATTTGTACACTGTGAAAAATGGTCAAAAAAAAGACATGAAATTGAGGATATTGAACTTTAATAATGGTGTAAATGTTTCAATTATGTGTGCTATGTAAGGAAACAAGAAGAACATTTATTCAAAACATATTCTGGAAATGTTTTCAAATGATGTAATTTATTGCCTTTTTTGTACACCTGGCCATTCATGGAGTTGAACAGATATGTGACAGCGGGAGGAGTTTCCAGTCATGATAGACCCATAATTAATTGGTAATTACAGTCATAACGCAACACATAACAGCAGGTGTTCCAGATAGCCAGGTAATTGGGAGCCCTTAGTTTCTACAAGTGGCCTTGGTGGTCATTCTCCACACAGACATTTGTAGGGTTATTTGAGTTAAACATGAGCAATACTGCTGAAATACCCAATGCACTGAGGAAATGAGTCATAAAATTTCACAATCAATACCCTCAATTTCATTTCCATTTTTGACCATTTTTTTCAACTAATATTTGGCTACACTGTATATTTTGTGTTTGTATTCTACTGCCAAAGTTTAACCAGTTCTATGAAATTTACTATTAAGTCTGGACAAATTAGTTACAGGAAAATTATAAAAAAAATTGAGTCTTCGTTCTTGTGATTAGCTGATGCAGATTTAACTTTAATTTGCACATGGCTTTTTATCCAAATAAAAAGCTTGCATTATATTACTAAATTGCAGGTGTTGCTCTGCAAATCAATAGAGGAAGAGAGATGTGGAGCGCATGGGGATTTACAGGAGAAGTGTTTCATCACCCAAAAGCTGGACCATCTCATCCAGGAATGAGAACAAAGTTTCCTCTTTGTCTCCACAAACAGTGTTTAATAGCTGTTATAAATTTTGCCATAAATGTCACTGCAATGTACGTTTTTGTGCCTCGAGTTTAGCTGCCAAAACTGGCAGAAGTATCCCACTCGGCAAGTTCTCGTAGTCTTGCCATTTCGGCGGCTTTTTACAACCCGCTGAAGGGGACGGCCTCACTTTATTTGCGGGATTTAACGCTAAACTGTTGTGAACATTTGGGCCTGTCAGCCGAACATGAAAAACGAAACTTATTAATAGATGGACACCATTCAGTCCAACTCTATAATATGACCTTCTGAATTAAAAAAAAAGTCCTGAACTCATCCTGAAATTAAATACAATGCAGTAAGTTCTATAAAAAAACAGACTACTGATATTCCAAAGGTTACATGTGAAACACACTATATACTATAATACTTTTTTTCCCTTTAGAACATTTATTGTGTTCCATATTCTATTATAATTGCAGTGTGAGATTAAGAGCCCTTGAAAGCCAGACGTGCTCTTCGGCCTTCTGCACACTTGTCTTCACCCAGAAAACGATTCTCCTAAAGGAGACTTTTAACACCGTAGGGTTAGAAAAAGGTTTTAAATACTGGGAGCTGAAGGGTGCTATCTGTCTTAATGAAACAGCATAACACATGGTCAAGATTTACCAACCAACTGCTATTTTACAAGGGATGCACGCATTGCTTTCCTCCAAGTAATGAAATTGAACAACAAAGATGTCAGAAGAGCATTTAAAGTGGTTAGTCCCTTTTTTTTTATTAGGCCAGCTTTTGTCCTTCACAATAGTTGGTTTTAATGAGCTGGGTAACGGGAGAACATTCTCTAGTTTCAAAAAATGCCTTTGTAAGATGGAAGAGGGCTGCACAGGTGTTTTACCTGCACCACACCACCTCAAGATGGCTACCCTATGGTAAACACAGGCCTGTACCCGTTGTTACCCTTCCTACAATCCCATAATATTCGTGTGCTTTTAGCTTGCATTACTGCCAAATCAGCTGTCTTTAAAAAACATATTTTTAGGACATGCACTGTTAAGTTTTTAAGCTTCTTATGATTGCCCTTCAAGCTGTTAATTTTTTCAGTCCTGTCTCATACTTCTCAAAAAGACATCAGAAGACGACAGCTAATAACCAAGCCGTGGGACTGCAGTTCCCCAAGGGAAGAGATTATCTCAAACTTAAAGCTAATGGATAATAAATTTGATTTTCGCAAAGGAGTCCGCTTAGTAGCACTCTTAAGTGAAAGACAAACGATTCATCTTTGCATTCCTTCTAAGTGTTAACTGCAACAAATGTTACGAGTGAATGGCGATGCTTCTCCTTATACATGCAGAAAGGCTGGGGGAGAGTTTCAGGTTTTTAGATCTGGAGGTTAGCTCTGTTGTAATGCTGTTTGGGCATCCTACGGCCTTGTTACTCAGCAGGAAGATGATATTCCCTGGGACAAATTCTCAAACATATTTTGCTCACCAGCTCCCAAACAGACATCCACTGTGGATTCTGGTGGGTGGTCTGTGTGGTACAAGAGGCAGTAGTGGACATCTTGTTTCTGATCATTGCCTTACAGTCATCTCCTCTTGCATCCAAATACCACTCACCTCCCCCCCTAAAGTATGACACCTCCCCTCCGCATTGAAGGAGTATTAGTCCAAGGGGAAGAGTTATTTTTCAACAAAAATGTATCCCTGTGATGTTATACTTTTATAAGTTTAAATTTATGATATTTAATCCAGGGAACTCATGTATGTATTTTTCATTCACTGAAGTGGACATTTTGTCTGAATAAGTTGTGCCTTGTTCTTTGTGTGTGTGTGTGTGTGTGTGTGTGTGTATGTGTGGATTAGGTTTATATTACATTGTTGGGGACCAAATGTCCCCCACAATGTGACAAAAATGTGTTATTTTGACGTCGCGGGGAACATTTTTAAGGTCCCCACAACGATCTGTGAATGCAATCAAAAAACTAAAAATGCCAGAAATTAATGGAGAGTCCCACAAAGATATAATTACATACCTGTGTGTGTGTTTGTGTGTGTGTGTGTGTGTGTGTGTGTGTGTGTGTGTGTTTGTGTGTGTGCGTGTGCATGTTTATGTTTGCAGGCAGCCCAGTGTGAATGGGAGCTGGGTCTCGTTTTTGGTATAGTAGTTATGTGCCCCCTTGTGGTGGCTTCAGTGTATAACAGAACATCATTTCTGTTTCCTGTTTGAGGGAAATGCTCAGAAAATTGCAGGACTGGTTCTCACATCATGCCATTATTTTCCCAAACACTTAGTAAGGAAAACAATTCAACTGAAGCTTCATTACACAAGCATAATACATTGAAAGCTTAATGAATAGCCTTTTGTGGGCATGTAAGACATCTGATTCTAAATATGAACGCAATACAGTATAAATAAACTTAAGTCAGGCATGGACACTACACAAACAGCTGGCCTACTTCAATGCAGATTTCAATTTCATTTCATATTCATCTGCTATGACTTTTCATTCATTACATTTGTCTTTTTAGCAAAAGATACAGGTCCCTTGGGAATTACATGCATTTGACTGGACTAAATTGATACTGTGTGCACAGTGTAAAAGAACACATTTGCATGCCAAAAAATGACATAAAAATCCTCTGGGACCCCTTTGGATGGAGGTCTTGAACAGGAAGTGTAACAGAATATGTCCAGCAATTTCCTTGATACAGTCAGCCGATCAAAGAGACAAAAGAAAAAAAGATCTTTTTAACCAATCATCTGCCTGTAAGCTCATTCAGGACAGTCACGTGGTGCTGGATGTGGGCACCATTTTACGAGGATGGTCGAGTTGGCGAAACCAGAGAGTGGGTCATAAACTATTCATCTCATGGCCCTCTCGGGTTTGCAGGAGTCCGTTGAGATTTCTGATACTATCAGCTTTCGTTTGACACCAGGAGGTACATTAACATTAATCCACTGGAATCACAGCAGCTCAGGTTCTGTACCATTACAGTGTAATGGAGTGGAGACAGACAGCCATCTTCTTCTAGGGCTTTGAGAACATTCCAAGAAATCGAACAGTGACGACTATGTCATCCTAAAGTCAGGGAGCTGCTTTTTAATAATTGCTTTTAAATAATAAAAATGATTTATTTTTAAAACGTTTATTATATTTCAATATCCCAGATTTATGTTACAGAGGCAAGGGAAATTTTACTGCGATCCAGTGAGCTCTCTATACAGAACTGTATTTACTCTGCTCTGAGGCTCCCAAAGGCCTGTATTATGGCCTGTATCTCTTTAATTGTTCTTCGTTCCACAGGATTCTGACAAAGCTACCCTCTCTGGCAAATCGCGCTATGCGTGTGCGGCATTTCCACCCCCGGTGACACCAGCATGGCCTCCTGGTGACCTTCTTCAGAAGTTTCATGAACTTCTTTCCAGCTCTGGCTGAGGATTGTGCAGCAGGGAATCGCTGTTGAATAGCACAGGCACTTATAAAAAACAGTCTGAAGTGGGGAAAAAGAAGAATATGGTACAGGTTATAAAAAATAAATTAAATTTCAATTTTAAAGCATTAAAATTACAAGCCTCAAACCCTCTGTGGCATGGCTGGAATACCAAACAGATGGTTTTAAAACATACTGAGCTGTATTAAATGTTGAATATTCAAGTATAATTTGATGCCAATGAACCAACAGGGTGAAAATGTAGTAAATGGATGTGATACCAGAAACCTCCCCTACTGCAGCTCCTGATATAAGCTAAGATTACTGTGGTTATATACTTGCCATAGAAGCTGTTAATAGTCTGGTCGATCCAGCTCCGATACTGGGAGACGGCAGTGTAGACGCCTGGATATTTGGCACTAGCGCAGCTGTTCCCCCAGGAAACCACACCGTAGACACGGCCCTCACAGACCAGGGGTCCGCCAGAATCGCCCTGAGACGACACCACAAAACTCTCAGAGTCACCATCTGTAAGGCCTAGGGCAGTCACACCCAACACAGGATAGAGTTACAGACAACTGATACTTAAGCATTCCTACTACAAAACCTATTATACAGTATTAAAGGTTTAAGCTAAATAAAATGGTTCGTAATAACTTTATATATATAGTATAACTTCATAATTGACGTGATGCTCATGAAAATATTGCGCAACTTCAGAGCATCATGATCTTTTTTCCCTTTTTCTATCTAAATCGTTTTAAGAACGATTTGTTTTTATAGTAACATCTGCCTACACACTGACACACAGAGATTCACTCTCTCTCTCCCCAGTATAGTACAGTATGTTGTTATTTTAATTATTACTGTATTCTTGTTATTGTTATTACTGGATTCTATTATTGTTATCCATCCATCCATCCATTTTCCAACCCGCTTTATCCTTAATGGGTCGCAGGGGGGCCGGAGCCTATCCCGGAAGCAACGGGCACGAAGCAGGGAATAACCCCGGACAGGAGGCCAGCCCGTCGCAGGGCACACTCACACACTGTTACCATTCACTCACACATGCACACCTACGCAATTTATTAACTCCAATTAACCTCAGCATGTCTTTGGACTGTGGGGGGAAACCAGAGTACCCGGAGGAAACCCCATGAGACACGGGGAGAACATGCAAACTCCACACACATGTGACCCAGGCGGAGACTCGAACCCAGGTGTGAGGCAACAGTGCTAACCACTGCACCACCATGCCGCCCCTATTATTGTTATTATAATTGTTATTATTATTATGTACTGTATTACTTTTTTGTATATTTAGAAGTGTTTTTTATGTATGTTTTGCATCAAAAGGTAAAATATATATTTTATACTAAAACAAACATTACATTCTTTGAAAAAGCTAAATAAGAACCTTATGTACCTGTTCCGACTCACTTACAAATCCAGACAGACTCAGGAGCAGAACTTGTTTGTCACCCAGTGACTGCCTGTATTATCAAAAGCTACTCAGACACTTACTGTAGCCCTTGGTTTACATTTTATTTACTTAGCAGACACTTTTGTCCAAAGCTACATGCATTTTTGAGAAAGCAGCGTCAGACAACCCCTGGGGCCAATGGGGGTTCGGGGCCCAATACTTAAATCACTCTGCCGACCAGAGGATTCGAACCAGCAACCTGCTCATACTAACAATGCATTGTGTCATCTACATAAATTGTGTCAACAGAGGCCTGCTATATTATCATAAACATTCTGCTGGGTGAGGACATTGACTAGTGAATTATGTCATACAATACGACTTATACTAAGATACTCTCATCGGCTTATAAGAGTTTTTACTTTCAAACATGGTCATACAGTTTTGAGATTTTGTAACTGGGTGGAACAGGTATGAACCAATCCATTCAAGTTACAGTATAGATTCCATTCCAGTACTAAATATGTGTAACTTCCTGATAATCTCCCATTAAAGTCATGCTTTTGGCCTGCGATTTGCAGCTCTTGCTCCTTTCCCGCTGTCTTTTGCTGTACTTGCTGCTTCATGCTGTTTCGATGATGCAGCCAAGACAGAATAAATGTATCACTCCAGCCTTGCTCCACAAAGGAGTATATTCAGTAGTACACTATAAAATGCATATTATCTTGTTAATCACTGATAAAGTTCTATAATTGGTAGATTGTGTTCTTTTCAAAGTGTTTTCTCATTTTAATGTCCTGTCTTTAATATGCTTCTGGCGAATGGCATCTATCAAATGTATCAATGATATCATGAATTAAAATGTCCTTTGATTGTGTTTCTCTAAATGACTGCTTCTTTTAAACACATTGTAAAATTCTTCATTTCATTATTCAAATAAAGGCATTCATAACTACTGTTCATGAAACCCTTACAGTGAACACAATGCATAATACAATGCAAAAATTTCCCCACAAGCAACCGAAAAATAAAGAGTAAATTTCTAAAAGTCATTCAGCCCATTTTTTGTTGTTTTGGACAAGGGTTTAGATTTGAGTACGGAAGGTAGGAACATGTCTGTACCAATATTGTGGGTAATGAGTATTGTTTAGGGGGGATCAGGGTTGATTTGGCCCCTACCATCTGAAATAAAAGCTATACCCTTGTTTTTGGAGATGCGGCCGCCAAACAGCCAAAAGTCTGGCTTCCTCATCATATGCTACAGTATTGAAATCTAAAACAACTCAGTCCTCGTGTAAGCGAACAAAGAACTTGCGTTAAATTTCCAAAACTCACTAAGTCTTTGAGTTTTTGAAAAGCACTATATAAATAAAATGTATTATTATTATTACGCATGTCATTATTGTTATTATTATTAAGTCCTCAGAAATTTTCTTGAAAACATATTCCGTGGACTGGATGAATTTTCTATGTTCTTCAAGTGGTGAAAGAAACATCATGATATATTGAGAATTAAGAGATTTTTACATTTGGACGTTTGTAAGCTCAATCGTGAGTCCCCGCCTACCTTACAGGCGTCCTTTCCCCCCGCGGAGTATCCAGCACATATCATATTAGCCGTGATGTTGCCCCCGAAGGACTGGCTGCTGTTGCAATGGGCAGCAGAGACGATAGGAACCTTTACTGTACGGAGGGTGGTAGGGATCTGGGCTGCAGTGGAGCTGGTGTAGCCCCAGCCAGACACACGGCACACTCGCCCCTCTGACACCCAGGCTCCTTGGCGTGGCAGGGGGGCCACTGTCACAAAGCTGTTTAAGTGCACGGGGACCTTTAACTGGAGAGGGGAGAGCAAGCAGGCAACTCAGGTGACATCTTCTCTGCATGGATGACGTTGGAGCAATGTCGCGACAGCATTATGACCTGCCTGGGTCAATTTCCAAGTGCAGGACATGGTCAGTAGTTTTCATTTACGCTGCGATACGTGTGGATGTATTTGATCTCATAGACATTCGGTCATCATTTGCATATTATCGATCTATAAACCGGCTTCCATTTGCTGACAGGATATGTACATATTTGGATTTACACTTAGCAGTGTTTTTTGTGCTCGTATTGAGTGATTCCATTCTTCTAAGGAGCACTTTTAAGCCCCTGGAGTGACTCAGATGAGTCTGCCAATGAAACACCGCTGGGTTGTGAGTATGACAGCGCAGTGAGCGGCAAAGTGAGAACGTTGGCCTCAACATCACGCTTCCAGCCGAGCTTTGATCACAAAGTGCAACTCAGTGCGGTGACATTCCAGGGCGTCTGTTTTGATCAATCATGAGTTGTTCCTAAGAAAGCATTACAATGTGACAAACCATTGCAGAGTGAATGCAAGTCCACGCTGTACTACGCCATGTTTCAAATGTGGGTGTACATTTGGCGATGCCTTCAGAATATCATGCACATGACCAGATGAAAACCATATAACACAACCTAAGAGCAAACTACGAGTCCATGTTTCATAGCCTTCATTTCTGTGATGCTCTACTTTTCATTCTCTACATTAATAAGAATGACATCTTTTCATGACCTTACAGGTTTATCTCCCACCCTTATGAGCATGATGTCTGCGTTGTTGGTGCTCTTGTTATACTCTGGATGGGGAACCAGGAAACGTGGAGTAAAGAATTGCTCTGTTCCTTCATACACTGACAGGGAATAGTCTCCTGCCACAATGACCATCTGGCTGGACCTAGGAGGAAAAAAGAGCTATTTTGTACCCCCAGCCCAAATTAAATATGTAGCATTCGGCTGAACGAAACATTAAACCCTTTGTTCCTACTAAACCATTGCTCTTTTCTTTGATGTCTTTTAAGGGGAAATAATTTATTCTTGGCTGAACCAAAAGTCAGCTTTCATTTCTGAGCTGTATGTAACTGCTGCTCTTGGCTTTTGTGATCTATTAGCTCCCCTTGGTACATTTCCCCTCGGTTCATTTCCCCTCTGTGAATTTCCCCCCAGTACATTTCTCATCAGTACTTTTCCCCTCAGTACATTTCCCTTTGGTACATTTCATTTCCCCAGGGTCCCTCTCCCCACAGTACATCTCCCTCGCTAGATTTTGGCACCCAATTGAGGGGGGGGGGGTTCCCCGCAGTACATTTGTCACAATCAACCAGTTTCAGATGCAGATAAAATTGATTTCTTTTCATACTTTTTACAATTCTATTAACATTTTCTGAAACTCCTCTCACACCCCCTCACCAGTGTCTCTGCAACCCCCACTTTTTGGACCCCTGTACTGGCCTTTAAGTGGGATGAAGCTTGCAATAAATTTTGGCACAAGCCTTCTTTTGAGATACTGCAGACACATTCTCCAGAAAGGTTCCTGTGCCTGTTACTAACTAGAGTTAGGGGTCTGAAGGTGAGACAGTGAGCCCTTTAAGTGTGAGCATGGAAGGGGTTAAGGGCATCCTTAAGGGATTAAAGTCATCCTTGTTTTATGTCCTCTGTGCTTCAGAAGGAAGGCTGACAAATAACTTGTTGTTGATGGAGCTACCAGAGATTCTGCTGATAGAGTTAGATTACAGCAGGTTGTGTCTGGTGAATTTTGCAGTGTTCTTTTGTGGTTTTATGAAATGGTTCTGCACGAATTTAATAAAGAGGCATATGTCTCTTGAACACCCCTTTATACATTAGTGTCACTCAAAATCTTCACTAAAATCAAGTAGACCTGGTATAATTCTATTATAAAAAGCAATGGAAGTTAATGACAAGGTTAGATACGAGCAGCAAAGCAGTGACACCGCAAATCCCTTCTATTACAAGCTATATAAGCCATAACATAAGAAGTACCAGCTCAACAAATAAATTATGCAATTCTGGAAAATATTGTAAAAGCCCTAATGTAAAATATTGAATATTGAATTGCATCCACTGAAAATGCACATAAGTAAACCTTGCAGCTCACCCGATGTTACAATGTGCTGCCGTCAGCAGCCAGTACTTGTTGATTAAAGATCCCCCGCAGAAGTGCTGCCCTTTGTCATTCTGTATTGACACCATGTATTTGATGGAATGGGGTGCAGGGGCATATCCTCCCACTATGCGACTCTGCATGAAGTCATAGCCTGGAGCAGAAAGTGAGACGGACAGCTTGGCACCCAGGCAATGTGATCGATGGTCAAGGACAAGATAATGACATCATTTGGAATCATATCTGACTTTAAGCTAAAGTCCGCATTAGCTGGACTAAACTGACTAATATCTTCTGAACAAATACAATGAACTTTCAACAGAACGTGAAAACATATCATTCACATTCTCCTCAATGAAAACACATACTTATTTAGTTTAAATTCAAAAGGGAATGAACTTGTTATAGGTCTGTGAAACATGTACGTTAGGGCACGGCACTCCATGAAGAGTGCCTGTGTATGTATGTATGTATGTATGTATGTATGTATCTATCTATCTATCTATCTATCTATCTATCTATCTATCTATCTATCTATCTATCTATTCCTCCTCCATC
Organism: Hippopotamyrus pictus; assembly: GCA_026781145.1. Taxonomy (NCBI): domain Eukaryota; kingdom Metazoa; phylum Chordata; class Actinopteri; order Osteoglossiformes; family Mormyridae; genus Hippopotamyrus; species Hippopotamyrus pictus. Next base: position 21,729,890 of record JAODLC010000113.1, read on the forward strand.
CTTAAATGTTCCTAGTTTATTCCATTACAGGCAGCAAACATGTCAAACTGATTTACATTTAATAATCCATTGTTTTCACCAATAAATGTCACCCCTAGTCCCCTACAGCCACATACATGAACAGTTACATCATCTCGCTTTCCTCATGTCATATGTCTTTCCTTTCAAAATAGTCTTTTTAGCTTTTGAAAAAATGTTAAGGCGTTATATGGTTCTGTGGGTGTAGCTCTGATCCAGCTTTTACTAACTTTTACAAGAATGAATGTCCTGTCTTGTGAGAATGTTTTCTTGGCATATTCAGCCGCCTTGCTCCCCATAGTGCAGATTGGGTCACTGTCTGCCTATCACAGTAAAGTAAGTCACAATTTTACACACCAGATTTATAGTGACAAGAACAAAATGGACAGATGCCAAAGCTTTGATCACATAAAATAGCAAAAGTTAATAAAATAGGCTTGTTTTCCCTCAGTACATTTCCCCTCAGTACATTTCACCTCAGTACATTTCCCCTCAGTACATTTCTGTGCTAAATTAAAACCAGGTGCTATAAAACCAAGGACCAAATATATTCACACAGTAACCAACTTACAGACAATAAAACAACAAGTGAGTATAAAATAATTTTCAATTCTCTGAACAAACACAAGAAGAGATTTCTGTAGAACAAGGTACTTTTCAATTGTGTTGTATTCCAGCACAGTCATATATAACAGGCTGTTCAATAAAGAAATTTAAGTTGAGAAACTACTGACGGGCACACACACACACACGAATGTACTTACAGCTGACAACAATAAACTCCAAAAACATACATTTCAGTCCCAACAAAAAGTTCATGGTGAAACAATGGCGGAGAGCAGGTAAGTGACGCACAAAGTGTCTTTGTTGGCACTAAGATTCCTCTGAGGGAGAAAGGATCACATCAGCAAAGTGACTCAGGTTTCTTAGTTCCGATTTCCGTCTCCATGGTCACCATGCCGTAGGATTCATAAGGTGTCCTTTCCCACTCCAGCCTCATTCTGGCTTTGCATTACCCCCCACAGAACCTTACACCATGTTCCTTTACAGATCTTTAAGAGACTCACTAAAAATAGTTTACAACAACTTTCTCTTTCCTTCCCATTTAGCATGAGTATCAAACTATAGTTACTGGTAAAGGCTCTTATAGCATCACATAAGGGTTTTGGTGCCACTCAGCTTCAATTCAGATGCATTGATGTTTAATTAACTCTTAAGTACAACCTCTCAATTGGAACTAGGCCTGGACTAGGCCACTCTGAACATAAATAGTCTTGCTTACCTAATTTGAAAGATATGATTCTATTAGGCTTCAGATTATTGTCTTGCTTCACTAATGATACCAGTAATGTATAGGTGGTTTATTGTAGAATTGTTTACATGATGCAGAATTTATCGTTCCTTCATTGATGGGAACTTGTTCAATGCTCTGTTGCTAAGAGGTTTTTACTACGTGCTGCAGGGTTTGTCACATGATATACTGAGGCCCATATTGCCTGCAAAGTTCCACTCTTGAAGAACCTTTCCAGAGAAAATGGAGGTATTTACTTGCTTCTCTCTGAGCCACTGTTCCTGTCTAGTTACTCTATGTATTGCTGAGTTACATTCTGATGGAATAATAATGAATGTTGAATGCTGACTGTAGCTGATTGTGATCCCTGGTTGTTGGTTCGAGCTGTTCGTGTCATGTCAGGCTCAATGCCCATCTGGCCTAGGTTCGGGTGTCTTTTCCCCATCTGGCCAGTAGGTGTCACTGGCCATTCCGTTCCATGTGCCCTTGTGTGTTTATCCCTGCTCCGCAGACTGCCTCGTAGCTCTGTGGCCTGAGTGTGCAACTTTGTGGCAGGTGTGCCTTCAGTATTCATTACTTGTTTATTTTTCCCTAGTGTTTGGTACTATTTTCTATGTTTTGCTTTTGGTGTCTCTGTTTAAGTTCTACCCTGCCAGTGCCTTGGTTAATCAGTTTGTCTGGTGTTCCTAGTCTTTCATACCCTTTCTGGCATCTACACCACAAAATTCAACAACAGAACTTTGCAAATTAACATCTGAATAAGCCTGATGCAGTCAT
>JAODLC010000113.1:21732887-21759489 GCA_026781145.1 Hippopotamyrus pictus
TATATACACTGTATAGGGGACAGCATGGTGGTGTGGTGGTTTGAGTCGCCGCCTGGGTCACATGTGTGTGGAGTTTGCATGTTCTCCCCGTGTCGTCGTGGGGTTTCCTCCAGATACTCCGGTTTCCCCCCACAGCCCAAAGACATGCTGAGGCTAATTGGGGTTACTGAAATTGTACATAGGTGTGCATGTGTGAGTGAATGGTGTGTGAGTGTGCCTTGCGATGGGCTGGCCCCCCATCCTGGGTTGTTCCCCACCTCGTGCCCATAGTGTCTGGGATCAGCTCTGGACCCCCTGTGTCCCAGCAGGATAAGCGGGCTGGAAAATGGATGGATGGATGAACATTGTGAATCCCTTACATTTCTGTATATTACATATAAATTAAATGACTGGACACTTAAGGGGAGTATAAATGTTAAAAATGAGTCAAAAATCAATTAGTACCTACCACCCAGAAGCACACATTTTTTTGTGGAAAATTTGTTGTCTTCCTTAGCTTATGGCTGGCTTTGCAAAGCTTGAGTCACTGTACCCTGCAGTAATGACTCCTTTTAGGGCTGACACCTCAAAAATTCCAGCCTTTACACTCATGTTGCACACCTGGGTGCTGACTGTGTGTTTTTTCTTTATTCCAGATCACCAGTCCCGACCCTGAAACCGTTTTCACAGCTCCGTCTGCATAAAAAGGGGTAATGCCTGCTTTGCATATAGTATAGTCATCCTGCTATATTTCTAAGCTTTTACAGTCAACAGTCGCTGAGGCAGTTTTGTCCATTCTGAAAGCCCACAAAAGGATCATTTTACTGGGTGTCACGTGATCGGGGTATAGGGATTTCATTTATGCTGTTTCCTCCTACAGGGGCTTGTCTTTATGTTTACAAAAAGGTAAGAAAATACCATACAGCCACAGTGGACACACTACAGCCCATGACCCTCTGCAGGTCTAGGAACAGTGTCAGACAAAAGTGATATCGAAAGGGGAATCCTTTCAACCCTGATTGAATTCAAATTTTTATTGTATCACCAAACAATATCTGTTTTGGCCTTTGAACTTACCTGAAGTTAGTATTAGATTGCTTTGTTTGCAAGACCCTTTACGAAAACACCCTTCTGTTACATCCTGCCCATCACATCCACCTGACCCTCCAGTCTCCTCCGTCACGCGGCCCTGATGGGACACACCTGATGCTTGTTGCCTCTTATTAGTCTGTGTATAAAAGTACCTGTTTGTACCATCTTCATTAGGCTGGCCATTGAAGTTAGACCTTCTCGTTTTATGTTCCTTCTTGGTTTTCGGTCCTCCATTTTGATCCCCCTTGATCCAGTTTATTTCCAGTCTTTGTTTTGTTGAGTTCAATAAAACCCCTTTTTGTTTCACCACAACACCTGCTCTTGAGTCATTCGTGGTATGACACCTGCTTCATAGTTAAGTTAACTGGTTATTCAATCTTTGTGAACAAGGCTTTGAGAAAACATTACGCAAAGTTGGCAGCTTTACTTTTTTGAATGCGTTGTTGAAGATGGTGAGCATTTTCAGATTCCATGCTGTTGCTTTTACTATTATTACTATTACCATCATCATCCTCATCATCATCTCAGGCTCCACACTATCTTGTTTTTGTGGCAGTGCAAGTGAAAGGCTCGGAACGGCACTTAATTTACATACTCTTTTTCATGTGAACCAAAAAGGATCATTTAGACACACCAATTGACTATTGGACTATGGAAAGAATGGAAGCACCCAGAAAAAACCTGCACGACACAGGGAGACCATGCAAACTCCCCTGAGCATACTGGAACCCCCAGCTAGCCCCCAAAGGGCATAGCAGCAATGCAACCCATTGACCCATCCAAGCTTAAGATTTACAAGTATCCAGTATTATTTTGCCTACATCAATTATTAATTTGTTAAATATACCAATAATGTTGGCTGTTATCTGTGTAATGTCTGTATATAGAATTAGATAATCTGATTAGATAATAATACAGTTTTCACAACCAGATTCCAGGTTCCTGGAGATTGGAACTCCCATGACACTACCTCTCATGCAAATGAACTTCCCTGTGCGATCAGTAAAGCGTATCTTACTTTAAAGAAGAGCAACTTAATTCATTTCTTTAAAAAAAAGCGTGGCACAATATTGTATTTTTAAGCACACAAGTTTCTTCATATGCCACAAAAAGCACTTTGCGTTGTGCGCCTGGAGAGGTGTCCAATTTCTTCGTACCACTAGTCAACAATGAAAAATAAGGAGAAATCAAAAGACGGAGTTAAGTTGCTCGTGGGCATATAGTCTCTTTTGTCATTTTAAAGTCCTTCCTGTTTCTTTTGTTCCTGGAGAAGTCCATGCATTTACGGAAAGCAATAGGTGCCAGGCAAACATAGATACCTGATCATTCTTGGGCTACTTTATAAAAGACAAGAAGTCATCTGACGTCCCATATGTGCATGTTGTGCAATAAGGGTCCAGAATCTTTGGTGAGTTTAAATTATTTGCTGTCTTTATATTTCAACTGGTCCTTTAGCAATATATATCTTTTTGTTTAGCAAATATGTCTATTGTTTAGAGTACATCAGAATTAAAAAAGATTAAATTTCCAAATCTACTAACAACCTTATAGTACCAATACATAATGCTCCTAATTGATATTGAACTTATATGTTGTGCTGAATTCACAATGAAACTTGGTAGAACATGATGAAATTGTTCAGGTACAAGTCCTGTTTGCGTCAAGCATAAATCAAGCACAAAAAGATCCCCAGATCATGGGGCCGGAACTTTGGATGCATTCCTAATCGAACATTAAATTTAGAAACTGTCACTATGGTGATATGCTCAGAGAGCATCCCGGCAACTGCTCATTGTTATTAACTGTTTGAAGTAATTTTGAGACTAGTTTTTTGCATCTTTCTTTGTTTTGCAATCATTGTCTGTGCTGGGTGAAGCAAACATGACAAAGACCTTCCAGGCTGTAGTGCTGCTTGTCACGATTGTCACAATCGGAGGTAAAGACTTCTCTTCCGCACACCTACACTTCATGGACTTTTATTCATATGAAGAACTTAATGTTACCAAGTATTAATGCTAAGATGTCATTGTGATTTTTTTAACATTCAAAAGAATTAGATGCTTGTATCAAAGATCAAAAATATTTTGTCACATTGAACATACATTGCTTTTCAGATAGATATATTCTCATACTTCTGTTTTTTTAATTATTTCAAAAAGAATCTGTCTTAGTGCAGTAATGTGAAAAGTGAACACATTGGATTTACATGCTCTGTGAAGATACAACTGTAGGTGAGCGAAGGGCAACAAAGACAGAACTGGGGGAGACAGGACTGAGGAACATGTATATACCAGAACAAGGGACTGATACAATTGAGGTGTTGATATTTACCACATGAGGATTGGGAATCATGAACAGGACACAGCTGGGAAGCAATGGAAGGGTTCTGCCAGACCTGCAGTGACCCCAACTGGCAATACTAGGGGATGGACCAGGCAGGTTGTGACAGAGCCCCCCCTCCCAAGGTGGGCACTTTGGTCATAGGAGACCCTACCACGACCAGGATGGGACAGACAGGACCAAAGACTGGACAGGGCATGGCCAGATTAACAGAGCACACAGGACAGAGACCAGACCACGACGGACCCAAGAAAACAAGAAATACATAAGACTGGACTGGGTACACAGGGTAACACTGAGCACAAAGAGTGGATACTAGGTAAGACACGAAGGGCAGAACCACAATGCAGGACATACAGCAGGACTAGGGGCATAGAACTGGTAAGGGCAAGACCATAGATCAGAAAGGCAACAGGAGACACCAAAAACACCAAACTCCAAGACAAGTAGAGGGACAAAAGAGACTGGTCTTGAGAGACAGGTAGAAACCAGGACATAGGCTGAAGCCAGACGGTGACACGAAAGGGATCCAGGGCAGGGAATCAGGCAAGACCAAAGGGAATGGGGAGCATCTGTGGAGTGCCCCGATCCCTGGGTGGCCAGACAACGAATGCTGGCCATGGTGGGCCAAAAGCCTGGTCACAAGCGGAACAGCAGGACTGGAGGAGACCCAAGGGTTAGAAGGGCCGGAGGGCATCAAAGAGCCAGAGGGCACCAAGAGGACAGCTGGACTCAAGGGAGCTGAGGATACAGCCAGACCAGAGGGTGCTGAAAGGGCAACTGGGCAAGAGGGCACCAAGGGGGCAGCTGGACTCAAGGGAGCTGAGGGGACAGCCAGACCAGAGGGTGCTGAAAGGGCAACTGGGCAAGAGGGCACCAAGGGGGCAGCTGGGCCGGAGCTGGACTGTGCACCGGGTCCCATACCCTTTACCTATGCAGCAGAGCGGCCTGAGTGGGATGACCGGTACATATATCCTCCTCCAGGAGATGGAGACTCAGCCAGCTCCTCCCTTTGGCCCACGCCAAAGTGATCTGGAAAAGTATTCTCCGGATGTATCCAATCTGACCTGGCAGCAACCGGGGAGTCAAGCGGCAGGCTAGCAGTAACCTGCAGGGAATGAGGAGGCCGCCGGCGGTGAGCCAGGAGACTGCAACACAGGAGCCGTCGGGACACCAGGAGACGAGGCAGGAGCTGATGGGATGGCAGGAGATGAGCAGGGAGCAGCCGGGGCACCTGAGGCAAGTTAGGGAAGGCCAGGGCACTGGGAGCGACCACTGACATTCCCTGCAGGACAGTAGACGAAACAGAACTGGCTGTGCAGCTCAGAACAGTATCCCAACCAGAAACATGGTCTCACCTAGGTCAGGTTCGGGTGGCACGGCTGCTGCAGGGCCAGGTGTGGGAAATGTCGCCCTTCCGGGGACGGGAGCCTGGGGAGAGAGTGGAAGCTCTCACTGGGCAGAACTCCAGAGGCACCAGGTCAGGCGGTGCAGCAGCTACTGGCACAACTAAGTTCCTCTGCTTCTTCCTTTGGCAACTGGAAATGGCTGTGGAGAGCCAGCGGGTGGATCTGCAGCGAGCCAGAGTGCGGAGTCATGACAAGATGCAGGGAGCCAGCAGGCCGATTGGCCTCATGGTCGACTAGCCTCCTCACATCAGCCTTTAGCTGCCGGACCTTCTCCCCCTCCTGGAGATACTGATCTGGTGATCTGCGGTGAGTCCAAACAGCACCTCCTCTCGCACAGGAAGTGGGTTCTGGCCTCTGGGACCCTCCATACTGCGGGATTTCTCCTCCATACCAGCTCGTCGTCTAAGAGGGCAAAGAAGTCCTCTGCTTGCAGGCAAGGTGGTGCCAGTGGATTCCACGGTTCCGTTGCCCTCTTGTCCCCTGGATGAAGAGCAGCTTGGAAGGCAAGGGCTGCTGCGGGAGGTCTGTCATTTAGTTGTGTCCTAAGGTGAGCATAGGTGGAAAGATCCCAAGAATGCAGCCATGATTGGAGGAAAAAACCCCAAAGGGGACGACAGGGAATAATGGCAGTACCGGCGTGCTAGGACTGGGTAACACACATATAACAGACTAACGAGGGACTGATACAATTCAGGTGTTGACGTTTATTACATGAGAATCGGGGGTCACGAACTGGACTCAACTGGGAAGCAAAAGGAGGGCTCCGAAGCACCAGCAGTGATCATTGCTGGTCATACCGGGGGATGGACCAGATAGGTCGTAACAGCAACCTTTGAGGGAATCAGAAATAATCACAGCTTGTTATTTATTGAATTACATCCATATATCCTCAGTGAAGGATAAAACCAACAATATTATTTTTGTAAATGACTTTTTGTGTTAGAACTAGGCCAGGGTTCTTCAAATTTGGACCTCGATTCCAAATCCAGGCCTTGTTTTCAGTTCTCCCAGGTAGCTAGTTTATTAATTACTGATTCTGATTGGTCAGAGGCTTCACACCTGACTAACAGGTAAAGGAAGGCTGGAAAAACAGCAGTGCTCGGACCTCGAGGACCGTGATTTGAATAACCCTGAACTTGGCTATCTGGTCTTTCTACTAACCTGAATTACAGTTCCAGGTAAACTATCAACGTGGTTACCTCTAAAAACTATACATTCATCATTTAGTGGTCTTATGCAATATATGGTATCTATACTATCTACTTCAGAATCTTATAAGCAGAGGATAATTGGAGGCCAGGTTGTGGTACCCCACTCCATTAAGTATCAGGCATCCATCCAGTACAGCAAGCAGCATTACTGCGGGGGCACCATCATCCAGCCTCAGTGGGTTTTGTCTGCCGCCCACTGCTGGAGGCCGTGAGTACTGCGTGCTTAATATAGACAGACCCACAAAGGGCTTGTTTTGAAAAGGAGGACATTATTAATTAAATCCCAGGGGTTTAAAATATCAGTTGGGAGAATTTACCTGCCAGCATCTACAGTGGTCACAGAGAATTTGTAAAATACAGTGCTTAGTATGCGACAGAGGAGATTTGTTCTGATTATTGACTCACAAACATATTGTATAAAATGATTCTATAACATATACAAGAGCATTTTCACATTAAAGCACAGAAAAGATACTGACACTGATTTACTTTCATATCTCAAAGGAGTTTTTTGATCAAAGTGGTTCTGGGCGAGCACAATCTTTATGTCGCGGAGGGATTTGAACAAGAGTTCAACGTCTCCAGAATCTTCATTCATAATAACTACAACTACAGAACCTTCAACAACGATATCATGCTCATAAAGGTAAATGGTGCCACACACTGGTTTGGGTTTTGGCCGGATTATGGAAGCTTTCATGATGAGGCTATTATTTTACAGCCAACATTGCCTCCTAGAGGCAAGTGGGGTCATAACAGGATACAGTCACTGTACAGCCCTCAAAACACAAAATTTTATCCAATATGATTGTTTCCTTTGTTTGAAATTATTTAAACCCGCCTATGTCCACATTATTATTTAGAGAGAGAAAGCCGCCATAGTGAAATATATGATAGGCAGTAATGACCTGCAAATTAGGCTAAGGAAGTATAGTTTTGAGCTGTATGGTGCCACAGTGGTGAGTACTGTTGCTTCACACCTCTGGGATCAGGGTCTGAGTCTCTGACCCTGGCTCTGTGTGTGTGGAGTTTGTTGTTTGTATGTTCTTCCTTGTTGAGGGGTTCTCTGGTTTCCCCCCATAGTCCAAAAACATACTAATGAGAATAGAGTTGCTGAATGGTTTGTGTGTGTGCTTTGTCCTGGGTTATTCCCTGCCTTGCACCTAGTGATGGCCAAATGAAGCTTCATCAACCATATTACCATATTCTATTTTGTTTACCTCACTGGATAGTGTTCTTGGTTTGCATTGGGACATGTATTGAGCCCTTTTTTGAATAGGAGAGCGCCATCTAGTGGGGTCAGAAAATACAGCAAATGGTTCGTGAAGTCTCAGTTAACTATCACTATTTGTGGGTATAATAAGTGGGTATAGAAAACAAATGGAAGTATAATCCTTAAAAAATTATTGCAAATGATTCTCTTTCCTCTTGTCTGAAGGACGTTGTCACGATAATCTCTCCTTTTGATTCCCACTGGCTGGAATCTAACTGTGTTGCATTTCACTGTCTTTCCCCAGCTTAGTCAGCCTGCTAGGATGAATGCCAACATCGGCTTGGCAACCCTGCCTGGTGTCAACACTCCCCCACTGTCTAGGGGGGCCACCTGCAAAGTGAGCGGCTGGGGAGTGACACACGTGAACAGCTACTACCTCTCAGCAGAGCTACAAGCCGTGAACATAGAATTCATCCCTGATTGCCTAAACTACTACAACACAAATGTGTCTGAAAATATGCTCTGTGCTGGCTTACGCTCTGGGGGCAAGGACTCCTGCCAGGTAATGACCTGTGGGTGTGAGTAGACATCCCCATCCCTGGCTTCCTCATGGCAAAATAAAAAATGCAGCATTTACTGTATTTTACAATCTAAAGCAGTGTTCCCCAATCTGGTCCTCAGGGACCCACTGCCAGTCCACATTTTTGCTCCCTCCCAGCTCCTTACCAGGATTCTTCAAAAACGTGGACTGTCTGTGGGCCCCCGAGGACCAGATTGGGAAACACTGGTCTAAGGCAAGGACAAGTTCCCTTAGCTGGATTCCATATGGTGAGCAGAGTTCAGGCAACCTGGAACGGGAGCAGAGCTTTATTCTGTTCCTAGATAACTTAATAATCACCAAGTACACTGCCTGGCCAAAAAGAGTTACCATTTGAATTTAACAAATACTTAAGAGCCAATGACTGGATCATTATTACAGCTCAGCAACGTTATACAGCAATGAAGTAAAATCAGCTGAGTACCTGAATCTACACCTCTATCCATTATCAATGTTTTTTTCTTCCTGTCATTCTGCTGCCTCTCCCCTTCAGGCTTGGAGATGCTCTGATTTCTTCCTGTGTGAATAGTCCATATGGCATACCTAAGTTATTGTGACTCTGGGTGTGGCTGCCCAACAGTAGACTTCCATTCCTGATAGGTTCCTCCTCCATCATGTGCTTTCTGGGATTTGCTCCAGGCTCCTTGCAATCAAATAGTACAGTGTTTCTGAAACTATGGTAAACACTCCCTTTAGTGGTATACAAAGGTATTACCCTTTATGATGTCAGTCATAATGGTGGTATATAGAGAATCTAATATTTTCATGACAGTAGCAGGCTAAACGGCTCAGAAGGCAACAATGAGGATTGGTAAGTCTGCATCACTGGACTATATGATGTTAAACTTTTTTTTCGTTTTATTCCTCCTATACAACTCTTGGTGGTTTGACTGGAGGCAGGGAAGACACAAACATCTAACATCAATTTTATACTGTACAAGCCATCTGTTCCTTAAGCATTAGCTGAGGACATGTTATTCCTACCCTCTCATGAGAAAGCAGAATAAAAACTATAGAGTTCAGTCAGAACAATGACATAAAAAGGCATTGTTTAGTAGTGATGGGCAAATAAAGCTTCATGAGCCATTTGCTGTATTTTTTGACCGCACTAGATGGTGCTCTTGATTTGCATTGGTGCATGCTTTGAGCCATTTTATGAACAGAGAGCACCATCACTATCATTTAGGTGTCTTTTATAAAAGCATATTTTGGGACCATAACAACACAAAACAACAAAATGTTGACTTGGTTATAATAAAATGGACTGCCCTTTGTTTTTCTTTAATCACCAAGGCCCTGCACTGCTTAAGTGATTCTGGAAGATGAATGATTTCTAATCATATTTACTTCAAATTTATAGTAGTTAGTAAATATTATGGACCAAAATACTTACTAATCATTTTCAGAAATACAATACCATTTCGAAAGTATCACATTTTTATTTTGGAATTTACAGGTAACTGCAAAAACATATATATTTCTTTATATATTACCAGAACATTTTCTATAAGAGCAGCTAAAAGGAGCAGCCCAGCCTGCACTCTGTTTATTAGCTTTGTGGCCAAATTTGGTAAAAGCAATTAGATTTCTGAGGCTGTAGATTAGGGGTGCCCAACTCCAGTCCTGGAGGGCCAGAGCCCTGCATTTTTGGGTTTCCCCTCATTTAACACACCTGATTCACAACTCCTTGTGCTAATTACCACACAGCTCTTAAGCCAAATCATTTATGGTGGAACAGGGAAAGAACTAAGCTACACAGGGCTCCGGCCCTCCAGGACTGGAGTTGGGCAGCCCTGCTGTAGGTTAAGTTAAGCTGGAGAAGGGCTACTGGAACAAAGAAACTTTAATGATGAGGTTACTATTTTACAGCCTGTGTTGCTGGACTTCCAGCCTAGTCACTGAGAGGTTGCACAATGAGTTGCATTGTAAACTACATTGTAAATGTAGGAGTTTCATAGGGAGGTGTCTTCCTAACTGGAAGGCTTTTGCATTTTTGCTCCTGCAGGGAGATTCTGGTGGCCCCCTGATCTGCGATGGCTTCTTCGAAGGTATTGTCTCCTGGGGCATTGGCTGTGGCAATCCCAATTTCCCAGGCGTCTACACTAAAGTAAGGAATTACGTCCGCTGGATCAACTGGACCATCAGCAGTGAACCACCCAATTGAAATAATACAGAGTGGAGGTACAGTAATGCAGTGGTTCTGAAACAATGGTACCAGTGATGTTTAGCTAGCTCCCTCTAGTGTTATGCGGAGGTATCTTCCTTATTGACATCGGTGTTAATGTGGTATAGGAAGAGGCTTTCTGAGTGAGGTGGTTCGTGGAGTTCAACATGTGCGAAGCACTGCTGTGATGTATTTGACACTGAAAACTTACTTCCTGCCTGACCTCTGTAACTTCCAAAAGATTACGCTCATAATTCCTCAGATGCAAAGAATAATTACGGGATCCACATTATTTTGTTCATATCAGCACATGCAAGTAACACAGTCCAGCAGACTGATTTACAGATTGTATTTGCGTATTTTAGGAAGTGTATTTTAATAAAAGGTTTAACTTTTTTAGTCCTGTCATGGGTGTAAATTACGAGGGGATAAGGAGATTCTAATCCCACCTAATGATCAAAACTTGTCAATACACCCCCCCCCCCCTATAATAATCATGTCTCAAGATCATGGGTGAAGACCTCAACCGCTCCGCCCCCACCCGCCACTCCCGATGTTCACACCAAATTGACGTCCTTGAGTTCTGCTATTGAAACACCAGTGCTGTGTATGTTGAAATGAGTGTGAGCAATTTTAAAGCTATGAACAAAGAAATGGTATTAAGCAACTGCACATTCAACTGCAGGAAGCATGTCATTGTATCACATAATACAAATACTTGTGATGCGGAAGCTATATTAACTGTGCTATGAATATAGGCCTACATCGTAATATACAATCTGTATTATCCAACTGCTTACTGCAATAATGGAATGTAGAAATAGTTAATCTAACACATTTATTAAGTTAATTTAGAAGTTTGTTTTAATAAAAATAAATAAATACATAAATAAAAATAATTTTAAAACAATGGGTCATGGGTTATTCCTTCCTGGGAAATATAGCTCTGAACCAACGCGACCCTGCACAGAACAAGCGGATATGGATGGATGGATGGATGGATGGATGAAGGATGGATGAATGGATGGATGGATGAAGGAACTACCGTCCAACTTTTGCCGAAAGATTTTTTTGATTAACCTTTTGGGACTGTGCTATAAATGTAAGCTAAATACCAAGTATAAATATTCTAAGTATAAAATAATAAGTATAAAATCCATGTACGTGTTTCAATGTTTAGAAATGACAATGTTCCAGTAGAATATTGCTGGTAATGACTTTTGTAACTATTGCATGCATCGCTAGTCTTAAATTCTTGTGAAACAAAAACAACAACAAAACTAATAATTGTTGCCTCGCCACTGTCAAGATTTGGGATTAAGGCGGGTTCCAAGGTATCATAAAAATAATACAATACACAATACATCACAAGTAACGAAGTACGAAACCTATTTAATCCTTCGAATGTAACACAACGCCCTATTGCCAGAAATGCAAATAGAGGTCGCCCGTTTGCCGATTCAAAACGCTTTAGCAGGGCGCTGCGGTCTCTTACCGGCATACACGGATAACTTATACGGCAACACAGAACCCAGCAGAATGGCAGACGGTGTTACTCAGAGAAGCGGATGTGATTCGATTAACGAGTTGATCCGCAAATCCCATGAAGCGAAACAATTCGCATATTGTCCCTATAGCAAATTCCGTGTTGGGGCAGCCTTGCTGGCTCTGGATGGGACTGTATTTACAGGTAAGGACTTGTAGTCTACTGTAGGGTTCCTCTCATTCAGAAGTATTTCTTGGTTTTTTGGTTATTTTCATCTGAACTAATCTGATTATGTGCCGAAAGGTCTCGGGACATCTTAGGTTGAAAAATACATGACTCGGCAGTTATATCTACATTGTTTGTTCAGCAGTTTAGATTATTTAGTAAACAATACTCGTTAATTATTAACTCGAATTAAAAAAGAAAAATTCAAATCATGCGGATTGTATTCCATTTCTGTCATATTGTAGAAAGAAAATGGCTGCAATGAATTACTGTATATATATATATATATATATATATATATATATATAATAAAAATATTCACAAATGGTGTAATAGTATAATTACAAAAGCTGCTAATCTGCTTGTTGTTTGGTTATAATAAATAGAGCGCACAGAATTAACTGGATACAACAGAATAAGGGACACCCTCCTTTTGTGTATGATAAAAACCGGGTGGACTTTAAGGACAAGACCAAGCAATGTCACATTTGGAAATGACCTACACACACGGGGAATCACTGCTTTGCCCAATAGTTACCATTTCTACATTAATCATTTACTTGGCTCCAGACTATACAGAGTATCTACTTTGAGATGATTTCTTTGACTGTATATTGGCATAATAAAAATGGTAATCAAGGAGTTTAAGGACTGCATTTGACAATTCAAACTGTATGCAGCCCAATTTATTTGTCTGGACACGTCCAAGAAGCTTCAGAGACATATATATAAAAAAGATGATACATAATATGTTTACTTAAATAATACTGGAGTGTATAGCAAGAATTCTCACTGACTGTAATCATGTCTTACTGGAAGGAACATCACAGCAGCCTTTTTCATCAGTACATAACCAAATTGGGAATATGACACACATAAACTTTCGATTTCCAAGAACTTTAAATATATATTTCCTCATACTGATACTAGTTTTTTATGTCTTCCTCTGTAGGTTGCAATATGGAAAATGCTTGCAATACTCTAGGCATTTGTGCGGAAAGAAATGCCATTTCAACAGCGATCTCGAGTGGCCACAGAAAGTTCAAGGCTATTGCTATTGCTAGGTAAAATCTTCTGAGTTTCTTGCAGAATGTTCTGTTTCCATACATTGTTTTGTTAGAAGTATATTTTATTTGGCGATAAACATAATTTCAAACAATAGTATGTTTTATAAGCATTGTGGAAAATTACTTACCAATAAAGTATAATAAAGAGCACCAGTGACCTCCGATTTCAGTGGATACTTTTAGACAAGTGGACAATCAAAAGTTAGAAATTTATAGTATCAATAGTAGAAATTTTCAAGCTCCTCTCGCAGTCAGTACTAAAGAGATAGAGTAAGAGAAATATATTAGCACCTTATAATTCACTTTCGGTATTTCACTACCATGTGATGTATCCTTTTTTTCTAATTATACCTTCATGTTTTTAGTGATTTAGCGGAGCAGTTCATTTCTCCCTGTGGAGGTTGCCGTCAGGTGATGAGAGAAGTATGTTCTGTCATTATTATTTTTTTGTGTGAAAAATAAACATAGGGTGTACTATACCCTTATAGACACTTCTGCAGTGTTTTAGTTGTTTAACGTTCTTTTTATTCACTCTTATTTGTTGGTTACATTTTAAATGCAGGGCTGCATTCTAGAAATGCACATTTTCTAGTAAGAAAGTCATATGTATTTATACATTAGTAACCACTGGTAAATGATGAACCTGTAAATAAAAACTTTGGAACATGTATGACGTCTTACACTGGCTCCTCCCCTTTTACACTCCCCCAAGTTTTATTTAGTCCAGTGCAGTTGGTAACCAGTAAGTAACCAGATGGAATAATAAGTACCTGTACTCTTAGCTATACTTTACACCCTGGTATTATTTTTTTTTCCTGCAGTTTGGTGTTGACTGGGACGTTTACCTGACCAAGCCTGATGGTTCTTATTTAAAAATGTCCGTGAAGGAGACACTACCAGTTTCATTTGGACCTGATGATCTTAAAAATTAGGGAGTTTATATAATGGCCTTTAATGCAAGTTTTGTATAATCTTCATAGCCCTCCAGAATTAAATTATTCACCAACTGCAGAAAGAACAAAATTCAGCACAAAAGAATGGTCGCTACAATAGCTTTCTTAGTAATTAATAAGAAGATGGCTTAACTTGAACATTATCAATATTTACTTGGCTGGCTCATAAAGCAGCAATGACAACTTGTACAAAATCAAAAACAGCTCAGTGTCACTTTCATTTAATGAAGTAATTATATGACATGATATTTCAATACGTTATTTGTTTTTATAATCAGGAAGGCCAGTAATATTTTAGCTGGATTCAATGTCTATAGATAATTACATTTATATTATTACGTTGTCCGTTCAATATACCTGAATCACGCGTGCTCGTTTTCTTGTAAATGTATATTTATTGCACTGAATAAAAACAAATCAAAAAGCACAGCTTCGTCCTTCTTTCACTTACAGGGCAATCGGACATGTTATGCCATTCCCCAACACTAGGGGGCTTGGTTGTTTACATTTTGACCTTGGTCGTGTGTTTTGATCGGTAAAAGTTGCTGGGGAAAGCGGCTTCACGGGAGGGATTTTAAGGCAATCATGTCCGTAAGAAATGTAATAAGTCGTGGGATGACATTGGCGAGGTCGGTGTTTCAGACTTGCTTTGGGAAACCGGCTGTCCGAGTAGCAGCCAAGGTCCGAGGAGAGGGCTTTCGCGTAGGCCCGCCGGTCCGCACCGTCCAGCCTCGGACTTTCCTGCCGTCTCGCTACCGGTATTATCGCACGTCGCTCAGCGGCCTTGCTGCTCAGCTGCATTCCGGCAGTTTTAGGAGAATGTTTGGCTCCCCCCGGAACAGAGCCGTGTTTCTGGCTTTTGGGCTCGGTGTGGGATTGATTGAGCAGCAACTGGAGGACGACCGAAGGAGCACCGCGGCTTGTCAAGAGATCCAGGTACACAGGCAGTACGACGGAAAAGTGTTCTTATCTTTACAGATGTACTACATAGTCGAATTAAGGATAATATTTTTTAAATAAATACAATTTAAAATGAAGTTTGCGACTGTATGCTGTGCGTGTGATCAAATGATCAAATGTCAGATTGCCTTCAAAAGACATAAATTGTATGATGCACTAATTAGTACGGTATGTGTATTGTAAAATGCTGACCTGTTAATATTAAGATTAAGTTGTGAGGATTAAAGGCTTAATACCTGCGCCCCCCCCCCATTTAAGGCGCTATTCAGTAAGAAGACCTTCCAGAACCCTCTGAAACGCTTCACCTCGGGGTATAAACTGGAGGACTATGTGATTGGAAAGCAGATTGGGAAGGGGTGCAATGCAGCCGTGTATGAGGCTGCGGCTTCCTTCGCCGTCCCCAGGGAGAGTAGGACATCCTCCCTAGTGAGGATGAAGCTGGGCAGCAATGACAGGCAGGAGGATGACCGAGAAATGAGAAATTGCTCTGTGACCGACTACCCACTGGCTGTGAAGATGATGTGGAACATCGGGGTAGGTGGTGCTCTCAACATATAATGGACGTTCTTAGGTAGTCTGGCCAAACTAACCCACACAGCTGAGATCCCCTTTCTTATATCAAACCTCTGCAGTGAAGTTTGACTTCTAAGGGCAAAAAGAAAGATGTAATCTACTCTTAAATTAATTTTTTTGATTAGGTTACTAACGGGTCGTTGTGGGGTTTCCTCTGGATACTCCTGTGTCACCCCACAAACCAAAGACATGCTGAGGTTAATTGGAGTTACCACATGGCCCGTAGGTGTACATGTGTGAGTAAATGGTGTGTGAGTGTACTCTGCGGTGGGTTGATGCCCCATCCTGGGTTGTTCCCCATTCCCTGGGTTGTCACTGAAGGCTAGCATTGTTTTAGGGATGGTACCTTAAAAACCTTGCTGACTCTCACACAGTTTAATCTCCAGTGGCCACAACATTTTAAAGCCTTATTACTTTCTGAAGGCCTCACAACTGGAGTTGTAAGTACCACACTGAGACTCTCTGTTTTTTCCCTCTGGTGTATTGCAGCCTGGTTCATCAAGTGATTCCATCTTGAGCGCCATGTCGCACGAACTGGTCCCAGCAGGACCTCTGGCTATGAGTGAGAGAAATGGAGCAGCTGTGGCGGATGGGTGAGATTTTGCATCAGTTCATGGTTTGTGTCTTTGAGCACAGAACAGCCTGGAAGAGTCTGAGGACTCTCTGTCTTTGCAGGCATTTTGGGGATGTGCCCAGAAGGGTATCTGCTCATCCCAACGTGATCACGTTGTACAGGGCATTCACAGCAGAAGTCCCTCTATTACCTGGGGCTAAAGAGGAGTATCCCGACGTCCTGCCTACCCGACTCAACCCTGCAGGCTTAGGCAGGAACCACACCCTGTTCTTGGTCATGAAAAAGTAAGATACTGATCCTTCAGTGTAGCTATCAGTAAGCTTTCAGCACATTAAGTAAAGCAGCATGTTTGTAACCAGTATCATGAATTATAGTATAGACCTTTATATGGAAAGTCATTTGGAGAGGGTCCTATATTGTGCAAAGAAGTAAATTTCATACATGTTGCGTGAACTTCAAAGAGATTGATTGGCGTTTTACATGGGCTGCTCTTTCCCTGCAGCTACCCATGTACTCTAGGGCAGTTCTTGGAGGATTCTCTGCCCTGTGCGCGGACAGGCTCTCTGATGGTGCTTCAGCTCCTGGAGGGTGTGGACCACTTATGTCGACAAGGCATCGCGCATCGGGACCTCAAGTCTGACAACATTCTCCTGGAGTTTGATTCTGGTCAGAGCCACATGATCCATGATGTCAGCTGGTGTGGTCCCAAGCATGCTGGTGCCTTTGGCTTATTTTGTTCTGGATTCATCCTGCCAGTATTTGCATAATAATAAGACTCCCCCAACATCTATTATGGTTTCTGCCTGTTGATTCAAGGTGCATGCTTGTTTTAGTGGGGTCAAGAGGACCCACATGACTGTTAATACTAAAGAACAAGATCTTGTGTATTTTACTTTCATTGCCTCAGTACCTGTGTTGTTATACCAGTTTCATATCTCTCTCCTGTAGGTGGCAGCCCTCGCTTGGTGATTACAGATTTTGGCTGCTGTTTGGCAGAGAGGGACTGTGAGTTGAAGCTGCCCTTCAACAGCCGATGGGTGAACCGAGGGGGGAATTCTGCGCTAATGGCCCCTGAGGTTATTCACTGTCATAAATAGAGATAGTTAATCAATTGATCAACAAACCGATGCTCGAAACATCGGGCTAACACAACCGTTTCTTTATATATGTTCAAGATTGCCACGGCCGTTCCTGGGCCCAGTGTTGTCATTGACTACAGCAAAACTGATGCTTGGGCAGTTGGAGCCATTTCCTATGAAATCTTTGGGCAGCCAAATCCGTTCTATGGCCACAGTGGCCTGGACAGCAGTAGGTACCAGGAGTGGCAGCTGCCCCCGCTGCCCCACTACATGCCCATTGACACCCAGGTGGTGGTGAAACTGCTGCTGCGTCGGAACCCCAAAAAGGTAGGTGACTGTGGGATATTAGCATTTCTTCCCACATCTTCCATCTCTTTTTTCCATTTGATGTCTCTTAATCTCAATGCATAGACACAAAACATTCAATAAGAAATGTTCACTATAGTAACTATCTGTGGGGGAAAACAATATGTTAATACTGCATTCCAGTGAAGTCGGAGGTCAGAATTTCCAAGTTGGAAAAAACTTGAGTTCCAAGCTACAGCTGTTCCAGGAGCCACAATGCCAAATGTAGAGAATCAACATAGATGACTGTTGAAAGACAATTTTATGATATAATAAATTATTGTATAAAAAATATATTATTTTAAGTGTATGAATTAACAAATGAGAATAATATACAATAGCATAAGCATGATAAACCTAAAAGGCTGGTTAATTAAAAATCACAGTTAGCTCTGTGATCATAATAATAATAGATACTTTTTTCATCCCCATGGGGAAAAGTTCTTTTACACCTCCCTGACTTGCTCTCTGTATGTGAGAGTAAGCTGGCCGCGAAGGGCAGCCACCTATTGCGGGGCACAGGGAGCTGGGGGCTATGGGCCTGGGGGCTATGGGCCTTGCTCAAGGAGCCACAGACACTCTGAGGCTGCTCTTCAACCAGCAACTGCCAATATTTGCAAATCATTTTGACATCAATCCACATATATAATTTTTCACATATATATATACATATATATATATATAATTATTGCAATGTAAGACAAAGAAAAATCACTCTCTGTGGCCGTCACTTGATTATTTGTCATTCACTTTAATCGCTGCCATGTTGTCTTACGTCACAGCCCCTGCTTCTCAGTTTAGTCAGGGTTCATGAAATTAGCGCACGTTTCCCAGGCGGAGATCTGACTTCGTCAGGTGTTCTATAGTACCAAGTAGGAGGTCGGACATTTTCGAGTTCCGAGTTGTCTGGAACGCAGCTTTAGACCTGATGTTTCTCATTAGAACTCGTAGTGTTGCTTTACTTTCAGCGCCCCAGTGCCCGCATCGCTGCCAACATGCTGCATCTTAGCTTGTGGGGCGCACAATCCCTAGCGGACCGGGATATCGGCAGTACGAAGGAGATGGCTGATTGGCTGCTGTGCCGGTCCGCAGTGGCACTGCTCACGGACCGTTACCCAAACGGCAGCACTGTGGAGATGGAGCTGCAGAAGAGCTTCCTGTCCAGCGTCACCCTCGAGGAGCTCCGTGCCGCAGTAGCGTTCCTTTTGTTTGGACGTGAAAAACACATCTTTGAGTCTGGCTTTGCTTGACTTCCGCAGACACGCCACTCTTTTGAATGTTTTGGACTAGCCTGTAGTAGGAGGTACCTGTGAGAGACATCCAGGTTTCTGTCTCTATTAGGGCATGCACTTTAGCATTTTTCACACAATCCTGCACATAGCAAGTGTGAAACTTGGTTAACTTGGCATAATTGCATCTATTTTCATGGAAAATGCACTATTTAAAACATTGCACACACTAATGATGTTGTAAAAGTTTCTCATGTCAAAAGCTTATAATTTGGGAGATGAGTGAAAGCCGCATACACATCCAAGTGACTCACTTTATTTGTAATTTAATCAGATGTCTGTGCAGCTGCTTGTGTGGTGGATGTTTCTGAAGAAGTTATCCAGAGTTTCAAATGGATTGCAACTTCCAAGCATTCATATCTATACCCAAAGCCTGCTCATAGTAGGGTTCTTTACCATGTATAAATCCCGAAAGACCTGTAACACTAAAGATGTATTTGAGCGGGGAAAAGGCTTGAGTTTTGGTTCAATTATGAATTGACTCTTGTTGAGGTGGAAGAATTGAATGGTACAAGCTTGACAATCGCTGTATAAATAAATGTCTTGCGCTGATATGACTGCGTGGTGTATTCTTGCTTTGGAGTCTGAAGTCACCTTATCTATAAATATTAGTTTCCTTAACGCATCTCCATAGCAGCTAAGGCGGAGTCACTTGTGCGTGTTCACGGCTCTACTTACTTGCAGAAAAATACGTTTCCCATGATCTCCGCACACCGGAGGGTTTTAACTGCTGCACTTTATTCTTAAGTCTGGACTTTGCTTCTGCTGTAGTTTAGCTGCGAAAATTTTTCCTTTGATTATCTTGTACCGAATTTCTTAAAAAAACAATGTTTGCTATTTTGAAACATGCAAGCAAAACTTATCCAAATTATTTCGCACTACTAAGTTTGCGGGGGATGAAATCCCAAATGCATTGCTCACCTAAATTGACGGGGATAATCTCTGCACGCCGGAGTGAGCGACCTAACGGGGCGGCGGAGCCCAGAAGACGGCTGTCGGCGAAAAGCTACAATGTTCCGCCCAGCGCCGAGTTTGTGGCTAGAGTTTCGGGAATTTCTACTATGGGAAAGCTGCCTTTCAAGGAGTCAGCTGAAGGTCTAGACGCTGCTTTTATCGGTGTCCCCATCGACACCGGCACTTCGAACCGTCCCGGGGCCAGGTACAGTGTCCGTCCGCCCGGAACCCGCACGCTGAGTGCGCCTGTTGCAATACGCTCCAGGACGAAACTTTCAGAGAGCCATGCACAGAATAATCATTATGCAATTGCTACAGCATTTATTATGAATATTGTTGTTTGTCTGTTTGTCAAAGTTGTAATTCATATCACCGTCAGTACTGTCACGTTTAAATTTCACTTAATCTCAGCAGAGTAGTTGCAATTTACTGGAAAAAAAATATTGCGAATTAATGACTTCTAGAATAAAGTAAGTTTACATTGAATGTTTGCCAAGGCGAATGTCTTCTAGCTTCTATCTATATGTCTACTTTCGCAGATTTCTATTTAACTCGAAGAAATAATATGTGCAAGGAGAAACGTGTGTTATACGTGTTAAATTATGCAGTGTGTGTGTGTTACAGGTTTGGCCCTCGGCAAATCAGGGCGGAATCGGCCATGCTGCGCGCGTGCAACGGGGCCACCGGGGCTGCTCCTTACCGGTCGCTCATGGTCGCCGACATTGGCGACGTAAACGTCAACATGTATGACTTAAAGGACACGTGCAAACGAATCCGTGAAGCTTACAAAAAGATTGTGGCTACTGGTTGCGTACCATTAACCATAGGTGAGATGTATATTGTGCTCAGTATATACGGAATCCTTTCAGAGACTCATATGATAATGAAATATATGGGAGTTCATTAAGCATACACCACAATAGCACGTTGTTCCAACAGTTTGCAAATGATGCCCTGAATGAACATTATTATTATGTTAAACTCCAGGGGTTTCATGGAGCTGTTTCACAACCTTGTTTGACCAGAGATGAACCTGAAAATAAACATTTATGTCACTTTGTCCAGGACTTTAATCAAGTCCATCAGCAATTATTAACTACAGCTTGAAACCTGGGATACAATTTTGCTTATTAAATAGATACATGAAGCTGGTAGCAGTAAATAATAGGAATAATCTTCACATGCCTGTGATGGTGCTTCTGCCTTAACCTTTACCGTATCGCTCCATGTAGGTGGCGATCACACCATATCGTACCCAATTCTCCAAGCTGTTGCTGAGAAGTAAGTGTGTAAGTGCAAGATTTAGCATCACAAGTGTGTTCATGTAGAGTAACTGCAGAGCTGTGCAGAGCAGAGACAGATAATTCAAATTAAACAAAGATTAAAGATAGAAATTGCATTAGTTCTAATTTCATGTAAAAAGCATACTGTATAAAACAATATACAAAAGTGTGGTAATAGTTATGCACTATATAGGAGTTGGATGAATTGGTAACCGCATAATGTAATAATGCTGCATTATCCACCAACTCGATGGAATATAACAAATTTAATGATGGTAATGATAATAATAATAGTGTAATGTTTGCTATATAAAATTATAATGTCATCTATAAATTTGTAACATTTTTTCGAGCTGTTATATAATGTATTACATAATGTGTTGTAACAGCACAACGTATAAGGAGTAAGTAAGTAACTCTGGATGAACCTTGACTGAAGAGGCACAATCGTGAAATGTGCTTTCTGGCCATTGTACCATAAAACAGCATTACATTGAGCCAGTTCACTTATTTTAAGTCTATTGTAGACTTTCTCCGTCCAAACACACCATTAAATGGTATATGGATACAAAGTGTATTCAACCAAGGGTAATCAAGCATAATGTATTTTTATCACTTAAAATATACAGTATAACATTGCGTTATTTTATATATTGCCTGTTTTCTTTACCATTGCCTTTGCGTGCTTTGTGGCCTCATTTCAGCCTGCAGAATATCATGGGACACACTCTTTCCAGAAGTCAAAATACACACAAAATACATTGTTGAAGTGTTGGCTATACAAATAAAAAGGATATTCAGTGCTAGCTTCACTCAGTGGTCATAAGTCGACAGAAGATGGATGGATTTATTTATTTTTATTTATTTATCCTTTATTTTACCAGGAAGGTTCCATTGAGATACAACATCTCTTACTCTATAAGATTAATAAATGACATACACTTAATTATAATATGGAAAATGTAATGGCATTTCCGTTTCTTCATGCGTGCCTCCCTGACAGACATGGACCAGTAGGCCTCATCCATGTGGATGCACATGCAGACACTAATGATGTTGTCCTGGGCGAGAAGATCGGACACGGGACACCATTCCGCCGCTGTGTGGAGGAAGGGCTGCTGGACTGCAAACGGGTGGCACAGATCGGCCTCCGTGGGACAAGCTACTCACCAGATGCTTACCAGTGGAGCAGAGAGCAGGTTCCTCTCATTCTCCTGCACTTACAAAGATGGTTGCTGCCTCTGGATTAATATTTGCTGTGTCATGTGTTATTTACTGACATTATGCCAAGACCAGGCACAGTGACTTTGCATTTCTGATCTGTTTAGTAGAACACTAGAAAATCTTAGGTATAGGGGAATTTCAAAGATTTTTTTAAGGTTGGGGGCATAAGAGGGCCCAACCTAATCATTAGCCAATGATAAGGTTTAAATTGGTGAGTGACAGGGGAGGGGTACTCCAGGGGCCAATCAGCTTTCAGCTGAGGGTAGTCCCCATGTGTCCCCGCCCCTGTATACACCAATTATCATCTTTACTGAAACAGAGTATCTGTGTCTAGGGGTTTCGGGTGGTGCAGGTTGAAGAGTGCTGGTTCAAGTCCTTGACTCCCCTCATGATGGAAGTCCGGAAGCAGATGGGTGAGGGGCCAGTGTACCTCAGTTTTGACATTGACTCCTTAGACCCTGCCTTCGCACCCGGGACCGGCACGCCTGAGATCGCTGGACTCACTCCCATCCAGGTTCCAGATATTTAATAGCCATCAATTGCGTTATTCGGTTTTATTGACAGAAAGCTCAAACATGCATAACCTTGTGTTTTACACTAGTTCTGTATGCCCCCATAGGCACTTGAGATTATAAGGGGTTGTCGTGGCTTGAAGCTGATTGGCTGTGACTTGGTAGAAGTATCTCCACCTTATGACACCACAGGTATTGGACGTTGGTGTAACAGCAAACCTAAAATGCAGATATGCTGTTAAATATACTCATTGGTGGTGTGTGGTAATAACTCCTGATTCTACTTGTTTCTTTTTTCTTTAGGCAACACAGCTCTGTTAGCTGCCAACCTGTTGTTTGAAATGATGTGCGTCCTTCCAAAGATAAAATACTATTGATGTCTAGTGCTTCCCCTCAGTGCAAACAAAATTAAAGTTATAAGCATGGCACTCAGAAGCTGTGTACTTCTGCGGATCAATTTCAATTACCATTTTTTGTTGAAACCATTTCTGCTAATCATCAAACACCATTTTCAGTTGCCATTTGTTGATGAAGACCCTTTATGAAAATCATTCAGATTTTGGATAAATGCATTCTTTACTTGTTATAAATTCTTGCACCGCAATAACTGGAACATCTCCAGTGTATTACATATTTAATGTATGAGTACAAACATTGCTGGCTGGCACAGCAAATTGCTATTGTGGTGATAAAGAGCATTTTAGATCAAGTGAAATATTGTTGCAAAAATCATCATATTCCAGAATTTATATTATCTCCCACAAGAAAGCTAATTCCGAAGCTGATCAGCTAATATAAATTCCTTTATTCCATGATTCTACAGCTTTGTCATAATTTAAGTATTGGAATGATGGCTGGGCGGAAAAAACTCCATTCTTTTGTAACATCACAATATCAAAATCCTGTGAGCTGTAATGTTACATACACCTTACTCCCACTCCCAAAGCCAAAACTGGATTTTTCTAGTATAATTTCATTCCCCATTTATTTTTTTTCGTACTCTGTATACAGGTGGAACATGAAACTTTTGGTTAAACCATTCCAGTTCAGCTTTGGCATTTACCTTAAAGTTGTCAAAATAAGTAATACACCTTAAAATTCACCTTTATTATAATTACATAACATATGAAATAAATAAAACTACTTCAGTCTTTATATACATTATTCACAACTTTTCAGAACACACAAATATAAATTATTTTTATTGTTGAAAAGAGAGGGGATTGCTTGTTTAAAATCAGATTCTCCAATGAGCAGTACAGCATATTTATGCTAACTTTCAGAGTACTGGGAGAAGCAGGCACAGCCTGAGGAGTTACCCTGCACCCAATGCTCTCCTGCCAAATAATCCCATGTAAACTCAAGACTTCAAATCCTGCGAAAGTGCCCAGCCAATGAGGCTCAAGCAGAGGCGGGGTAAAACTTAACAGAAATGGACTGTGATCCTGATGTAGGAATCTGTTCGACGGCTTCAGCACAAGCATGAATTTAAGCCAAGGCCCGTTTCCACCTGGCTACTGTGTAACAAGTACATGCCGCTGTGAAGTAGAAGCTGCTGAATCAGCAAAGTACAGTTGATGATATTTTGGAACAGATTTACAGGAGACATTTCATTACCTTGGTTACAGTATATACAAATCATACACTAGGAGAATTAACAATAGTACATTAGTGGTTATAGTGTGTTTCAACTCAGTAGCCATAAAGGTTTAAATTAATATTTTAAATGCAAGTAATCTTATTTCAAAGAACCATTTCTACTGGGTGGGTCATGAGACATCAATGCTACGTAACGCCGCTGGCCGGAAGGCGCCTATCAAATAAGTTAGTTCAATAAGCAGAAATATGGAGAATTGGTAGCTAGGAGATGGGCTACCATGATGCACGCTAAGGGGAAAAAAAGCTCGTGCAGTTAAATTAAATGACAAAAGCCCACACTGGTAATTTTTTTTTTTCTCACAAAAACATTTTGAAATGAGAAAAATGAGCACCAAATCATACTGAAGAAGCAGCAAACACACACAAGAAGGCATGTTTTAAGCAGAACGAACTGCATGGGATCTGTCATTCAAGTAAAACAGACCGTGTTGTGGTATGGAGTGACCACTAGGGGGCAGAGCCGTCAAGTCCACGGAACTAAAAAGGGAACTCACAGTGATTCCAGTGCTTTGTAAATGTGTGGATGGGCTACGGAAGGACACAGCGTGCAGCGGGGAAACATTATAGCAAGGCAGGGCCTCTAAAAAGCAGCAAAAGCACAATGGGTTGCTCCAAAGCGATCCCAGCACGGGGGTTGAAATCATAACATGAATGGAGAGTGCTGTGGGCAGATGGATCGGTCCATCAGATCTCACTGGCAGCTAGTGCTGCTGCAATGGTCAATATCGCCGTTACTGCCTGTGTCTCTGAGCAGCATGTTACAGTGAATCCCTACAGAAGCTAGGCAGAAGAGGCATCTGGCTTTCTCAAAAAAAACCGCCAACGCTTCCAGACACAGCAATCTTTATCTGTGGGCCTAACACAAGCACAGCCAGCCATAATGTCATTCTATTTGTTGGCTGTTATCTTCTCCAGGCCAGGCCAAGCAGGGATGTAGTACCTGGGCAAGGTTCCCTCCATCAGCCGCTCCATCCACAGGCCAAGCCGGTCCAGTTTGTGGTGGATCTGGAGGGTGGAGGTGGATCGGGACCGAGGGACAGTCTTGCGGGCAGCCTGCTCCTCTCGTGACCCGGACCTGTTCCTTCCCGCAGTAGCAGCAGGCGCCTCCTCAGCGGACTTGCTGTCCAGGTCCTCACCCGTATAGACGGGTTTGAAGAGGCAGAAGTACTTTTTGTGACCATTGAGGGCCAAGACATATCCGGTGTAGTCCACCTTGTGGCCGGAATCATCCTCGTCATTATCGGCGCGCATGGCGTCCTGGGCAAATTCCAGAAGTGCGTCCATCCATTCGCTGTGCTTGTCCACATTCAGGAAGGAGAAGTGGAGTGTCAGGCTCCTGTGAGGACAGAATCCATTCATTCATCACTGGTCACATAGTATCACAGGTCAAACAGGCAGTATCTTCTGTATTTGCCCAATTTAGCTTGCTTGCATTATGGAGGAATGGACACCAACGTCAGCATGCTTTGAGATGTTTAAATATTATAAATATATTTTATTAGTGACATTATTATCAGAAAATGACTTAAAAGGGACAGAAACTTAATCAATTTCAGACTTCTTAATTTCAAAATTATATTTTATGATTTATTTTTGTTTATAATCAACTTCCAGGACCGCTTACAGGCCCTTAGAAGGGTCACATTTAAAAAGCAATAATATATCTAATAAACGCCTAACGATAAAGCTTATTTATACAGCAAGTCACGATAAGTTAAATAATTTACCAAAAAAACATGACGAAAGTACCACATATCACGCTGTTGAGCCACCCTAAACCACTGCAGGGGAAATTGCTTCACCACCCCAGGCAATCTGAACAATCCACCTGGCCGCTCACCCAGTAAAGGAGTACACCTCTTTGGCAAACTTGCTGAGCAGGATGTTCTTGGAGGCATTGGTGAGCACCAGGACCACGTTGATGTGCCCTGGCCTCAGCTTCACCAGATTGCTGGTGTAGGTGATGTCGGTCAACTCGGTCACCTCCACAAAGTTTTTCTTTGGAGGGCGACTGCAGAGGGACAAGGGTCATCATTATGTGGTTTAATTTGCAGAAATTTAGAACTCTATCCTTTGCATCACCATTTCAGAACATGCAGCGATCTTGCTGGATGGCGAACAACCACACATTAACCATCAGCATGATTATTCACAGCAACATTATCCACAGATGGAAGTGAAATTTTATAGCTTTTGGCAACACTTGATGAAGAAAACATGCGGCCAAAAAAATACAGACTATGATTTAGCATATACCAATGCGAGACTTTCCTTTACAGCGAGACCCGTTCACATCGTTCCCTTCACGGCGAGACCCGTTCACATCGTTCCCTTCGCGGCGAGACCCGTTCACATCGTTCCCTTCGCGGCGAGACCCGTTCACATCGTTCCCTTCGCGGCGAGACCCGTTCAC
>JAODLC010000113.1:21759589-21773548 GCA_026781145.1 Hippopotamyrus pictus
ATCGTTCCCTTGCCTGGAAGTGCTGGTGCTGCCTGGTGATCCATCCTCTGATTTGGCTGAATCTTTTGCCTTCGGTTTTGACTGCTTGTCTTCGCTGGAGTCACTGAAAGCAGCGATGGATGAAGGAATGGCAAAATGAATGAGCTGGACAAGCAACATGTGGAAGCAGGAAGAGCACAAGAACTGACCTGAAAGCTTGGATGACAACTGTGCCAAATAAGATGAACAATGCAGAGAATATTAAGGATAAGAGGGGCATCATCTCTCGCCTGCAAACCAAAGACATTCTGGTGAAGAAATTCCAGATGCAAAGGGGACACTGTCCAGTTACATAACAGTATTACTACATCGATAAAAATAGGTAGAAGAAATTATGAATAAATAGACCTTCCTACATTCAAGTAAAAATCTTACCAATTATTGTGAAGGAGATCATCACCAATCTGACAGAGGTAGTCATAGGCTGTATAAATCCACTGTATCAGAAACATCTGGAATTTAAGGGCACAGAGTTAGCTTCGTTAGCATTACCCACTAAAAGTCCTAATAAAAAAAAAAAAAACATCTGACACGTCAGAAATAAAATGCATACATTTTCTTCTGCCCTAGAAATTCTCCACATAAATCCATTTTTACCCATCAGTCATAACATGCAGGAATGTGACATCTATTTAATTGGCATCAATTACTCAGAATGAACCCAGAGGCTATTATTACAACAGGGAAATGTCTTGAGTATTATACCAACTACTGTTCTGTAGAAGCAGATACTGAACACATCCCTAGACAGTGATGGGGGGGTGAGTGGCATCTGCAATGTCTGTGCCAGAAAATGTGTGACATGTTTTTTGAGTAGCTGCATCTCCATGTTGAAAAAAGCAAATTGACTGGAGCATCAAGCGTAAGAAGCCAGGATCAAGCCCCAGAAGGAAGGCGGGGGGGGCAGGGACACGCCCTTTTACTCATGTCCGAAAGACACATCACCTTAACTGCTCTAGTAAAAACAGCCAGCTATATTATATGCTTATGAAAATATATAGATGCACACACACACACAGGTTTGTATATCATTGTGGGGATTCTCCATTCATTTATATTGAGAACGCTCTAATCCCAACATGACGACCTTAACCTCTACCCAGTGCTAACCTTAATCATAAGTAACCAAACAAAATATGAGACTTTTGGCATATTTAGTTTTATGATTGCATTCACAGATCTTTGTGGGGACCTGAAAAATGGTCAAAATAACAGGATTTTATCATATAGTGGGGGATATTTGGTCCCCACAATGTAATACGAACCTAATCCACACACACATAGACGAACAATAAGCCGTAACACAATAGGACTGCTGTGATAATAAAACCATGTGTTACAGGGCCCCCCCTCTCACACCACCGCTGATGAATCTCCTACGCGGCCATCGGCGGGTAAGGAACTTACACAGGCAAACTCGTTGTTGAGCTCAGGTAACATGGCGTCGTTGTTGAGGATGGAGGGGTCCTTCTGCAGCATCTCCAGCTGCTCCAGGAGCCGATACTTGTCGTCCTCGCTGCCGTTCCAGCCACCCATTATGGGCTTATACAGAACCTTTCCGGCTGCGTTACGCCGCTCCAGGATTACCACCTGGCCCCCCCCCCCCCCGACAGCCCCAATCGTAGTCAGTTTGTGTGTGCACAAAGGAGACCGTTAAAAGTCAAGCAGTTAGAAATGAGAGGGGGAGGACAGGGATGGGGAACTTAGTATTAAATGTCTCCTTAATCAATTAAAGTCAAAACTAAGTAAATTAATAGAAATTACCAACATTTAGCTCAAATATTTCCTATGTTTTGCATGGCAGCCCATAATAAGTGTTTAGCCCTCACTCTCCAAGGGTGATTAACTCAGAGAGAAAAGCCCGGCAAATACCATGGTCAATATACAGCTTCCGCAAAAGTATCCAGACAAGGTAAATGAATATTCCGCAAACCAATAGGGTTTCATTCCTATCTAGAAAGTATGGATTTCAAGCCAACGGCTCCCTGTGTCTCCTTCACTGTGGAGACCAACCACAGCGAAATGAGAAAAAACATTAAATATATATGTATGTTTACAATTTTGTACATTCTGTGTAACAAATATTGCCAAAGTATCTTGTTTGGTCAGCTCCTGGTCACTGACCTGAGGTGGATGGTTGTCTCTGTCCTTTAGCAGGACATCACACAACGGCTGCTGCTGTTTCTGGTAGACATAAGCGAACCTCAGCACCTCCTTGGTATTGGTGGAGGCAAATGAGAGGAACGCCTTGTTCCCCGTGACAAAGGCTTCTTCTTCTCCAGTAATCAGTAGGACACAGTACCTGTCAGATGGAGGTTACAGACAGAAGGTAGGCAACCATCATGGTAATGTTGCTCTACCATGCTCAGTTTAATCTGGAGAGCATCAGAACATCATAAACACAATTATCTCACGTCTGAATGAAAGAAACCGATTTGGAACATAATTAAGCTAGACCATAAAATTACAAAGCAACATAGCTTAAAGGTTCCAAACGTGAAACTTATGTTCTCAATCTTCTTCATATATTTTGTCATGGATGACAAACAAGGTTTAGATGAACGAAAAGGTCTTACTTTCTGCGTCGATGAAACTGTTTTACAGGACAAAGTTCATCAAACAGCTTCTGATTCACCAAGCGAGGTACAAGGAGGAACTTGTTGTTTGAGATGAACTCATCGATAATCTGCTTCTTCATCCCCTTTGACTGAAATAAATGAAAGTAAGTTTTAAAATAATGCAGCAAACGCAGCACTGTGAGGGAAAAAAACATTGCATTTACATGTTATCAAAAATAAAACCATATTTTACCACAAACAATACTTAAATGACGATCAAACTTTAAAAAGAAAATCCACCTGAATGATATCAGTTGGATTATCTGTGTTCTCCTTGAAAGCCAGCATTGTGGGAGCGTAGGTGTTAATGTTGAACTTTCTCAGCAGGTTCACCGTCTCAGTCAAACCTTGATCCACATACCCAAACTGGATGTAGTCTTTGTTGGCGAATGCAGTCAGCTATAGAAAATCAGAACATATATTGAACAAGGTACAGCAATGTCGCCAATACTATCAATTATAGATCAAGCTGCAAGTTCAATGCTGGATTGCTGGGTACCTTGTACAAGAGAGGGACCACGGGAACTTGGTCAAACAACAGCACATGTGGCTTGTTGTACTCATGCCAGTTGTTCAGGAACTCTACGTAGTTCCTGTCTGTGACCTAAACAGAGATTCACAACCAAACAATAAAAACCTAGACAACATAATTCTCACCAACATAACTTGAGCAGTGCATGAAACTAAGTACATTACAAGCTATATATCAGGCAAAAATAACCTAAAGATTAGTAATGTTCAGCAAATTTTCCCCAGCAATAATGTTCTAAGTAAAGATTGCTTGTATGCTGTTTCTGTAACACATACCTTTTCAACCAATCTTTGTGGAAGCAGATCCTCTATGAACTGCCTCAGATGTTCCCGTGCCACAGCATAGTGGAAGATGGTCACCTTACCATTAATTACTCCAAGTATGGAGGGTGTCCGGTGAGCCCCAAGGTGATTAGCCAGACGTCGCTCATAACCAACATCCACAACACCGATCCCAACACCTGAAACAGACAAACTCAAGTGGTATATAGCTATATAAAGCATACAAACTCACTGAGTGCTACTGCTATGACCCTGAAAACGTACTTCACATCTGAGAAGTTTCAAATACTGCTAGTGTCTATCATACCCAGGGTGTCTAACTCCTGCACTGCTTCCTTCCAAACAGGCTCAATGTGGATGCAGCTAATGCACCAATCAGAGGTGATCTTGATCAAGTAGGGTCGTCTGAAGCTGTCCGGCACGACGTCATTCATATACTGGTTGAAGTTGAGCAAATATTTGTTATCAGCAAAGTCTCGACTAGTCTTGCCGTTGAAGGGGAAGTGGAAAAACGACTCGTCGAAGTAGAAACTGTCATGGAAGTGGCGGAAACCCGGCTGCGGTTGTCCATATTGTGCATTCTCGTCCGTCTGACCATATCGGTCATAATTTGCTCTTTTCTCCTCGTTGGATAAGATCTGGGGAATTAAGATGCATAGATACACTCAACTGTGTGCACAGCAGTGACTAGCTCACTGTACTATATATTATTTTGCTTTCCTAACTTACTAATAATAATTAATAATACTTGATTGTCCCCATGGGGAAATTGCTTTCACACCTCCCTCAACTTGCTCTTTGTAGAGTAAGTTGTGAGCGAAGGGCAGCAGCCATAGTAGTGCCCAGGGGGCTGGGGGTTAAGGGCCCACAGACTGTATGCCTGTAATCAGAAGGTTGCCGGTTCAAACCCAGCCTCAGCAAGTCTGCGGGCCCTTAACCCCCAGCCCCCTGGGTGTACCCTACTGGAGAGAAAAGATGACAAGCTAACTTGAAGAGTATTAGAAAGTCAAACTATTACCTCATAAGATTTAGTAATTTTGATGAACATATCTTCAGCTTCTGGGTTTTTGTTCTTGTCAGGATGCCTTCAGAGGAAAAACCAAAATGACAAATTAAAAGTTACTGTCTGCATAATCTGCAATCTTGCAAAGCCAACTCCAAATATTTTTACAATTATTAGACGGGATACATCTTGGATGGGATGTCAGTCCATTACATGGACCACACAAACTCTCTTATCTTAGAGATCTTAGAGATGCCAATTAGCCTAACTGCACGTCTTTGGACTATAGGAGAAATCAGAGTACCAAGAGGACATCCTCACAACACAGGGCGAACAGGCAAACTCCACGCACATATAGCAAAGATGAGACTCGAACCACCCACTTGTTGGAAATGCAAGTCAACCATGCTATCAACTGAATCACCATCTTTCTCTATTAGAGAACAACAAGGACAGATTCACAACACATGGCCATCATAAAGGTATACAATGAAAACTATTCTCACCATTCTTTAGCTAACTGCTTGTATGCTCTTTTGATTTCAGTTTGGCTGCTGCTCCGAACAACCCCAAGAATTTTGTATGGGTCAAATTCTGTCGCACTTTCCACAGTACAATACACAAGCAGCAGGCAAAATATCACCATGGCTGGTAATGTGAATATGTAACTCATTCGGTCCATCTTCTCACTGTTAAAACAATTTTCAAAATGCAGGACAGATTAAGTTTTAATTTTAGCAAGCACAACATTTTATCTGACACAGCAGTCTTTAGATGTATGCTAAATAGCAGTAAAATAACGATCGAATTAATTGCACGTAGATATTACACAAACAGAAGCAAACGTTTGATGGTAAAGGCCCGTAATATATGGACTTAAACTGCATGCAGATACAATGATGTATATGTGAAAACGACAAAAGAAAAATC
Source organism: Hippopotamyrus pictus (assembly GCA_026781145.1). Classification (NCBI taxonomy): domain Eukaryota; kingdom Metazoa; phylum Chordata; class Actinopteri; order Osteoglossiformes; family Mormyridae; genus Hippopotamyrus; species Hippopotamyrus pictus. Next base: position 21,764,993 of record JAODLC010000113.1, read on the forward strand.
ATAATTTGTCGATGTAAAACGATGTGATAAAGTGTCATAACTGCAAACGTCTTTTCTTTTCAAGTTATATCTATCAATCTAGACACTTCATAAAACTAAACTTAACAGAGATTACCTAGAAAACTAAACAATCCTTTTAGTTTAATCATAGGTATTTTAGCAAAGGAACTGAAATTATGACTGGCGTTTGCAAAGTCGAAAGCGATAATGTTAAACGGCAAATCATCTGACTAATATAACAGCAAAACACACACGCCCTGCTCGGGTAGTATATATTTAAATTGAGCAAACCATCCTCACAATAAATATCGCATATATGCCGTTTCATCGACCACTTCTACTAACTGGTCACTAATATTATAACCAGATACCTGCCCTGTCTGTTTTTCTTAGCTACGTAGAGCGAAATCAAACTGCACCGCTGTCATTTCGCCAGATCCGCTAGTCCGAAATTAACGCACCATATTTGTTAACTCACGCGCCGTAAATAACATAATCTTTTATGATTCATACATCGCCAGCACAACGGCTTTCTGCACGGCGATCCTATTGACAGCTACATCCAGGCTGCGCCGCAACGATCGCACTTGCGCTTCCGGTTCTGTCAACGTACGCCAGCGTCCAATGTTTACGTAAGACGCACGACGTGTCTTCGCTATGGAAGTGATATGCGGAGCAGAGCATGTGAGGTATAAAGAAAAATATTCCAGAATAAAAAAAAATAAAATAATAATAATAATAATAATTCAAAAGCAAAGAAAAACATTCCAGAAACAAAACAAATTAGAGAAGAACATGGAAAAAAATATTTTATTCGACTTTTTTGATATTTGGAATACATATTTTCATTCTGATACTTAATAATTTGCTTGCGGTTTTCAAAAATTTGATTAGTACTTTTGGCACAAAATTAACTCCATACGCTCCACTCCGCTCACATGCTTTGATACGGACAGAATGGGGCGATGTAGCGGCCGAAAATAACCAAAGTTTGAAATGTATTGCAGTACCGCTTTGGCCACACCAAGGACAGAGTCGATTATCTTTATCTTGTGGGTGTATGTGTGTGGGGGTGCGGATTAGGTTAATATTACATTGTGGGGACCAGATCAGCAAAATTTGTCATGGCCGGGGAACCCCCCCCCCCCCCCCTTCCGTGCTTGGCAGATCCTATAAATAAAAATCCATGAGCTGGTCAGTGAACCTCATTACATTCGAACAAGTTATACAAATTTAGCTGGACTTTTAATAAAGATTATTTTAGAATGACAGACAAATTGTGCAGAAGGTGGGAGCAGTAGGGATTAGATGGGGGGGCTACCCGGGGAATACTTTGATGTCGTTCTAACTAGGGAACTTGCATAGTTAGAACCGCACACGTGAACTGTTGCTAATGGCAGCTTTTGGGAAATGTACCCATGAACCAAACCTATACTTGCTGTTTTGAATTTCATTACCAGCTTTTGTGGGTGCATTTTCTGCCATATCTAATTCTGTAAAAAAAAAAAAAAAAAAAAGATATTCATCTTGCTCTGTAAGATTTCTAGGGTCATCAAAATGAAAACAATAAAGTGACGTTAAATGGTAGCTGCCTAAAGATTTTCTAGGAAATTCCAGAAAACGGGTTCAGCCAGTACTCCCAGATTTACGCTGGCCATGAAGTATAATTTCTTTCCTGGATGACTTTGAACTTCGTTAGAGGTAACTGGGTTTCCTGTATCATAAGGTATAGGGTTGTACACAAGTCACCCAAGTCACCTGCAGTCATGAGTGCTCGATTCCAAGTCCAGTTAATTGTTCTGTGCTAAACTCCAAGTCATTATATGCGAAACTAAAAGTACAAACACAGAGACAAATTCAGTCTACAAAATAAGGGTTTACTGTTTTGTTGAAATATTTTGTACATTTAGATTTTAGCATTTGTTTAGTGTTCATTTAAAATGTGATAAATAGCTAAACTTAAATCTGTAAAGGTAGGCTACTGCATGACAGTTGGTATTTAATACTGTGCTACAGCAACAATTTCCTTAACTTTCAAGGGAGCCTGGAAAGCAGAAATATGAAATCTGCCACAATTAGCATTTTGGAGGCTGACACTGGCCTCCCGATTCGATATTATATCGATATTTTCTGCCAATTCGATATGTATTGCGATTTTTAAATACCTTTTCCTGAATAGCATATTTATGTAAGGTGTTTTGGTGACAATACTCAATAAACAAATGTTATTTAAATTATTATTTAAATTATAATCATTAAAATTGTTATTGCAAACTAAGTTACAATAAATCGATCTCGCCTAGTCGATTGAATTCACATATATAACTGCATTTTGTCTGTTCAGTGCTGGTGCTGTATTACTGAAACTTCCTAACTTGCGGATCCAATCCTGGTAACCAAGGTAACTACAGTCAAAACCAATTTACAGTAGGAAAAAGCCATTAGAGATGAACAGTTCTTAAGTCATTGTTAATGCCCTAACTTAAAACAGTAAAGGTGTATTACACAAGCTTCCTAACTTCCCAAAATCTTAAACACTCCTAATTCCTAATTTAGAATAACTGCACAGCTCCGATCATAACATAAGAATAACAATTATATATAACGTGACTACTTTTTACTACAGTATAGTCCCCCAACATTAATAATGTTACAATTACAATACAATAATAATAAAATACATTATTGTACAATACGTATTGTACTCTCTCTAGAATGAACTGGACACTGACGATTTACTCTAAATCTCAAAAGATGATAGAGCAATGAAAATAATGCTTTTTATGCCCAGGGCGAAGGAACCATGAAAAAACGTAATGTCATATTGTTACACAAGTAAGATGTTTAGGCTCACGGATTAGTAACAGCGCTTGGACCAATCAGAGAAGACAAGTCCGTATATTCCCTGACGTAATAAATGTTTTCAGTGGCTTCACATTCATTGAGAATCCTGTGACGTAACCAGTCTTCGAAGCAGGTTAGACATGTAGCGTAAGTTACCACGGCGATGTATCCCAGTAAGAAGCGACAAACTAGAAGTGAAGTCGTTCATTTAACATACCCAATGCCCAGCAAGACATAATTCCACTTGTTTAAATTTGTGGCTGCAGGTCATTCTTAGATTTTTAATTTTTACTGTGTCTGCTGGGGTATTCATCATTGTAGGTTGTCATACTGTACATGTGCGTGGAAAACAATGCAAGCTCTATTTTTAGTGGGTAAATTCTGTTTCTGTCTCACACTAAGAGGCGTGCCTTTATATATATGATACTGTGATGACAATTCGGACAGTTTCTATTACCGAAAGAACTAGCTGTTCAATGAAAAGCAGAAATTGATTCGCTCTTGAATTTTTACTCAGTAGGTCTGTAATATTTACAGACATGGCGGATTCGAAAAGGACCAAAAGTGACTCCAGTGACATTAACCCCACAGGTAAAACTTAATCCCGTCCTAATAGGGCTTTTATAATGCAAATTCCTTGTTGATGTTAAGCGTTCTACGTATGTGTATGATCAGGATATTCTGATCATAAACATCTGATGAAAGTCGGAATATAGTTAATATTATACGAAACATTGTAACTTCATTAATTTCCCTTTTTATTGTCAGATGCCTCAGAGGATAAAAATATTGTAATTTACAGTATATGTTTTATTTTATTGAAGGCTAATACATACACAGGGAATCTTTCTAGGTATTATAAGTGCATTTTCAATGGTTGTTAGGCTTTTGTTTTTAGAGTCATTTGCCGAATAGATTTAAGATATAATTTTTTGCTAACTACTTGAAGGGGCACAAACAATGTAGTATTATGTTAAATAATAATGAACCAAGTAGTAATGTACTAACTGGGGGCAGTTTGTGGCTTCCATACCTGTCACCAGTTGAAACCTGGCCTTGGTTCATCTGCAGGTCCTTGAGTAAGGCCCTTATAACCTACAGAGAGAGCAAGTCAGAGGGGACATACTGTATGGATAATTTCCCCATGACGATTAATAAAGTATAATTAATTATAATCATAGGCGATATGAAAAAAGCTATTGACAATTATGTAGCAATTATGTAGCCTTCAAAATGGGCAAATATTAACAGAATATATTGGTACAAAAAAAAAATGTGACCTAAAACAAAATAGTAGTAACCAGGGTTATTATATGGTTACTATAGGGTTAGTGACAAAGGTAAAAAAAATTAGTTTGTTTAAATTTGAGACTACTGTTAGTGCAGGCGTGCAGTTAGCACCAGGGACGGATGGGATGGGTCCCCTTCAGATTCAGAGTGACCTCGATCCGTCCCCCCCACTTACAGAACAAAAAAACAGCATCTGCCGTCTTTGCATAAGGAAAAAATATCCTTGGTCCCCCCCCCCAATTCAAAAATCCTATCTGCGCCACTGTGCTAGTGTGGTATCAAAACATCATACTGAAAAGTAATACAGAATGGAAAGTAAATAAAAACTAAACCAAAACTAAAACTTCTCATAAAATAAAAACAAAACTAAAACTAGTTGTACACCTTTAAAAGAATCTGAAACTGAACCAAAACTGAAGAACAAAATGGGAAAACTAAATGCTAATTTGAAAACTATAACAACCCTGGCAGTAACTGAGTTACTATTAAGTTACTAAGGAACTGTATTGTAAAGTGTTACCATTTTTATTTTATATTTTTTTAGATTTTGTTTGTTATTAAACATTCACTTTCTTTTTTGAGAGCCATAAACCGAGGGGGGGAAAGGGGTCCATTGGTGGATATAGTGGTGTGAAATGCTTTTATATCTATCCTGATCCTGAACACAGGATCACCACAGGGCTGTGTGCGGAGTCCATTGCTCTTTATGTCATTCACTGATGGCTGTACCCCCAAACAAAATAGTCAAATTTGCAGATGACACCATAGTGGTGGGCCTGAATGTGGACAACAGCGAGACAGCCTACAGGACAGACGAGGGTCACCTATCTGAGTGGTGCACCGACAACAATCTAATCCTAACACAAGCAAGACTAAGGAGACTGTCATAGACTACAGGAGAGTAAAAGAGAAAGACCACAGCCCACTCATGTGAGCGTGTGGAAAGTGTGAAGTTCTTGGGAGTCTATATGACGAATGATCTCAAATGGTCTCTCAACACCACCCACCTGAAGGAGAAAGCCCAACAGCGTCCACATGTCCTCAGGAAATTGAGACAATCTCATCTTCCGTAACATCTCCTGACAAGCTTCTACCTCAGTATTATATAAAGCATTCTGGACTTGGCTCAACTGTGTAGTATAGAAGCTGTACTGGGGCTGACCTCTTGAACTTTGATAGGGTCTCCTCCATCCTATCTTTTCTTATCTTATCTTATCTCGTCTCGTCTCGTCTCATCTTGTCTTAGTTTATCTTAGCTTAGCTTATCTGTTTTTTTTGACACAGGCAGCATTGATTTAGGCAAAATTTATTTTTAACTTTATGTTGAGATTTCTGCTTCTGCTTTTTGCAGTGCCCCTCTGGTGTATGACTGTTGTAGTCCTCTGTGACTGTTTTAGTCCTCTGTGACTGTTGTAGTCCTCTGTGACTGTTTTAGTCCTCTGTGACTGTTGTAGTCCTCTGTGACTGTTTTAGTCCTCTGTGACTGTTGTAGTCCTTTTATTTACCACGTGTGTTTGCTGGTGTCGTTGGCAGTGTCTGTTTTTTGCAGCATGATGAATACCAATGAGGCTTTAAGGGTACTTTACCATAGGGGCATAGTAATGGGGGGGACCATTGTATTTAAATCTCCTCTGCTGTTGCTTTACAACAACTTACAAAATGCACATTCGAGCGATTTATTTATTGTAGCTGTGCATTTTACCTATACAAACTTTATTATTGTTTTTTAATTTCAGAACTATTTCTTATTTACATTGACGGCCTAGCAAAAGGCTAAAGAACCTTTTGAGAAAAACATTAGCAGTGTGTGGCTCAGTGGATTAGGCCTCCGTGCCTGTGATTGGAAAAGCACAGACTAAAGTCCTGTGGTTGGCATTTCAGCTCAGGTAGGGATATCACTTCTGCTCCAAATCACGCTGAGCACAGGAATTTCCCAAGGTTGCTGCCCCAACTCTTTAGTCTTCACACTCCTGACACCTGACTGACTGCTCCACCAGGACTACCTCTAACCACATCATAAAATATGCAGGTGACAACACCATGATCGGCCTAAGCCAATCACAAGTGGCGGTGATGAGTCAGCATACAGGCAGAAGGTGAGAGAGCTGGTGGAGTGGTGCAAGGCCCACAATCTGCTGATCAGCATCAACAAGATGAAGGAAATGATTGTGGACTTCAGAAGAACCTAGGAGGAGCATAACCTTCTATACCAGTGTTTTCCAACCCAGTGGTTGGGGACAATCCACAATTTTGCTCCCTTCCTGAGGACTGTGTTGGGAACCACTGCTTACATCAGAGCAATAAATTTCAGGTTGTGCACCTTGCTGAGAATCTCTCCTGGAACCAGCTTGTATCCTCCCTGATAGCTAGCAGTGAACTTATCTCCAGTGGTGCTTGAAACAGATGAGACTGCCACCTGTCATTCTGTCCGTCTTCTAGAGAGGTACCATCGACGGTGTCCTTACACACTGCATCCCGGCCTGGTTCAGAATCTGCAAGGCCTCAATCTGCCAATCCTCTCAGGTGGGCATTAAAACAGCAGAGAAGATTCCTAGTATCACTCTACTTTCTGTGCTAGATAATGACCGCTACATCCAGAGGGTCAATGGCATGACCCATCGCACCCCACTCACAACCTCTTCGCTCCACTGCCATCTGCTATGAGCTTCTGCCGCGTCAAAGCCAGAACTATGAGGCTTATAACAGCTCTTTTTGCAGTTATCCTGTGAAACATTCTGGCCACTCCGGTCTATGACTTGATCTCCTAAAAAGACTAACCCTTCCCTTCTCTGGACTGCATGACTACTTAGTGAGTTTTGGTTCCCAATACTGTAACGTATAATGAGGAAACCAGACATTTGGTCTTTGGCAATATCATCTCAAAACGAATAAATAATCCACAGTTTGTTTTGGAATTTTGCTCTTTGACCTGTTTGAGCTATGAGGAGAAACTGGAGTACTTTGAGGAAATCCCCCATATATGAAAAGCCCTTGCAAATTTTTAATACACTCAACTGGATTTGAACTGAATATGACAAACTGAAAATAATTTGTGGTGAAAGGTGCAGTGCCCTGCAATGGGTCAGTGCCCCATCTTTGGTTATTCCCTGTCTTGTATGGCTGGATGGATGTGTCACAGAGGTTTAAATATCTCTATTAATTGTTGTCAGCAAAAACTGAATAACAATATGATTTGTTTTAGATTCTGAAGACTCCAAACTAATCAATATAGAACAGGACCCACCCATCCATCCATTTTCTTAAACAACTTGTCTTTTTCAGGGTTGCAGGAGGTCCAGAGAGGATCCGAGAGCTGCCAACCCAATAAACAGAACCCACTTCAGGTGACTGCATAACTTTTAATCTATATCTGCTTTCATAGATTTGTTTTAATTCAGATCCCGGTTATTCATCTACTGTCATAACCTGTCCAAATCTTACCCATCATCCATGGTGAGGTTTGATATTGTGATTCTGCCAGCCTGCATCCCAATGCCACCCTCAAACTTGGGTATTTTCGTTTATTCTAATAAGACATGTGCAAATATTTTCAGACACACAAAGGTGTGTTATGTGTAATCCTCTCTTTTCATTTAGATATACTCTGAAACAGATGAGGGGGATGATACTGTAGCTGAGGTCTAAAACTTGCCTTAAATACAATGTTTTTTTCCCGTTCTTCAGAGTTACAAGATGGATGCCAGCACGTGCGGACTCTGTTTGATCATAAATAATATGAAATTTTCACTTGAGTCCAGCTTAAAAAACCGCAATGGATCCAACATAGATTGTGATAAACTTGAAAAGCGATTCAAGTCCCTGAATTTCATTGTTGATGTTCAGCAGAACCTGACTCACGAGGTTAGTTGGTCTCCCATTACTGTGTGTGGCAAAGCATAACCCTATTGGCTGATTTACCCAGCATGTACCACAAGGGGTGCTATTTTAGATACTGAAAACTTTGGCTAACTTGCATCTAATATAAGTTGGTATTTTGGGCGGCTTGCCATGGATTTCATGCTAAACACTGTGAGGTACAGTAGCACAACACGGAAAGAAAAGAATACACACATAAACATTCCATTTTATTATTTTATTATGTTCTATCCATCTGTCCTCTGATTGGTTATCCTATTCAGGGCCACATGGGGCCCCAGAGCCTATCCCAAGCAATATAGGATGGGATGCCAGTCCATCACAGAGCACAAATATGCAAAGATTCACACAATCAAACGCCATAGCGAATTTCAAGATGCCATTTAGCCTAATTGCATGTTTTTGGACCATGGAACGGAAGACTCAGTGAGGACATACAAAGTCCTCATAGATAAAGCAGAAGCAGGATTCAAACCCTCAGCCCCTGGCTGTAGAAGGAAACAGTGGAGGGGCGGGCGATTAAATGGGTGCAGGGAAGGTGGGCAC
>JAODLC010000113.1:21796072-21810901 GCA_026781145.1 Hippopotamyrus pictus
GTTCTAGGTCAAACTGGTTTGTTCGACTTTCAAGAAATTTGAGTTCTAGTGAGATCGAGAACCGAGGTACCACTGTAATTGGTTTTCCATTATTTCTTATGGGGAAAATTCGATCAGAACTCGAACGTTTTAGGATTCGATCTGGAGTTCTGGACGGATTAAATTTCAGTTCTGAAGTCCCACTGTATTTTGCTAAATATGAATAAGCTTTGTTCTTTTGATACATATGTAAGAAATTTCCTGCAGTGTCATAGACTCTTTCTTCACAATGATAACCGTGTGTGTTTGCACAAGCTTCTGTCATACCCCTCCCCCATGCATACATTCTGCTTCTTCACCAGCTCAGCTTTGAAAAAGGAGGTGCTTCTGATGTGCAAGGCCAGCAGTTTTAATGTAGTCCAAATCATTGGGGAGTTCAATGGCTTTCCTCCGGACACGAAATCAGTTACCTCACTGCAAGGCTTGGTGATGGAGTACATGGAGGAAGGATCTTTAGAATCTCTTCTGAAGAAGCTGGGTGGACCTCCACCGTGGCACCTGGTTCTCCAATTTGCACATGATGTGGCTGTTGGCCTGAATTTTCTCCATGAGCTCACCCCACAAATGCTTCACCTTGACCTCAAACCCAGCAATGTATTGTTAGACGGACGTCTCAATGCCAAGGTATGTCCAAAAGTTGGGTAGTTGACAATATCTAGGAATATCTAACAGTAGGTTCTTTATTGTCTGGGGTTCTTTATGATAACACATATTGTTGTTGTTATATGAATAACTCTGTCTTATATGTTATGGTTATGATTATGGTTATGTTATGTTATAGTTCTATGCAGAGTATATAAACGAGAAACCTGCATTACCTTGTTATTAATGCTGAGTAGAACAATGTCAAGACACCCTTTTGGAACAGAAGTTCTTTTATTAATTATAATATTATTTAACTTTATTAAATGCTTGCATTTTATACTGAGGAATTGGTTGCATCCAAATGTATGTCCTGTCTGGTAAGGTGAGCACTTAGGTTTGACATTATTGCCTTACCTCGCCTTTTTGCATCTCGTTCTCTTTGCAGGTTACAGATTTTGGCTTAGCCAGGATTCTCAGTAGCACTTCCCTTTCCAAAGAAAGTGTAGGTGGTACAACTAGCTACATGCCCCCAGAAGCCTTCAGTTTGTCCTACCGACCCAAACCTGCTTCTGATGTTTATAGGTACCATAAAGCTTGTACGACCGCCCAACAAACAGATGTAACGGAATATCGCTCTTGCTTGTGTCAATGACTTCCATGATTATAGCAAACCATTTCACAAAATAAAACTACACACTGAAAACTGACGGGTAAAAGCACAGATCTGCTACTGTGAACCAAGCAAGTAAAGCAACAATTGACAGAAAAACATAGAACCAGATAATTCAAAGAATGATATGTACAACAGTACAGTTTTCTTACTGAGAGTTAAATTGGCTTTCTGTATCTCTAACACTGTCTCTCTTTTTTTTTATTGCAGTTATGCTATACTTCTATATTCCATTATCAAAGGAGAGCAGCCCTATCCCAGTGAGTGCACAGTTCAGCAACAAACACAAAAGAAATATAGATGTCTTGACATGCTTGTGGTGCCGGATCTGATCAAATGTCTGGGTGAACAGCCTTGCACAAGGGCCTGACAGCATTATCACCCTGCGGGCTTCAGGATTCAAACTGGCAACTTTCCGATCATGTGATCCTACGCCGCTGAGCCACATATGACTCCATTGTTCACGCTCTAAATAATTGTCTTCTGTCATGGCCTCCCATCTAGGCGCTTTGTCCTCCAGGGTGAGGCTTCTTATTCCTAGAGGAGACCGACCTGATCTTAATGAACTGCCTTCCAGTAGTGAGGCAAAGGGACTGAAGGATATACTCGACCTCATAGAGAGATGCTGGAAAGGAGACCCTGAGAAAAGACCCAGAATGTCTGGTAAGGGGTTAGAGGTGTCATTCTTTCATTCTGTTAATTTGTCAATCTAGAGATCATTCAGTTATTGTCTAAGAATTTCGTTTTCATCTTCATTTTGTTCATGAATGAAATTGTGTTCTGTTTTGGACATAGTTTGCATGCAAGAGACTGAAAGATTGTTGCCACTGAAATGTGAGGTCATCAAAGCTGTCGATCAGGTTTTCACATCATTGGTATGTCCTGTTATCTTACTGTTTTGTGGATTATGGTAATCCTGCTATTCCCCTAAATAAATCACATTTAAACTATTCATACACCATCAAGATCAACGGTAAAAATCTACACAGCATGGTTGATTTATTATAGAAAACAAATCATAATACATATGTGTTTATTCTAGACCACTGAACTGAAAGTCTTGGGACATGGGCTTAATTCAGTAAAAATGTCGCAAATTTATTGATTCTGTAGCAAAAATCATTACTTTATTGATTTGATTGTTTACAAAATATATATCACATTAGAATCAGATATAACCTTGAGTTTATTTAAATGTTTAATGTGAATATATTTAACTTGCTGCCATAAATTGCTTTATTATGTTGTCTTATCCATTTGCAGTCTCAGACTCCTGGAAAAAGTGAGCTCCCATCATCCCTGGATTCCCCTCCTGAGGATCCCCCTCCCGATTATCAGTGCAGGGCTTGTTGGCCTTTTTTTTTTATATATACTGTTTTTATTTGGTGCTGGCCATCATTTCCCCAGAGCTGATTCTAGTCAAGTATGGGGGTGTCTAGACGATTGCAATGGATATCCATTTTAGAAGAACTGTTTCACAATATTGCTGTAGTCTGTACTGTAGGAGAGAATTTGGTAACGCTTTGCTTAAAGCAGTCATCATAATGCATTATAGATACCTAAATAATGCATTGTAATACATTTATCAAATTTAAACACGGCTATAATTATTTATAAAAAGGCATAACACATTATAGCCATGTTCATTATGCATTATGAATGCTCTATGAAACTGTCATCTATAATGCAGTATAGGTACCTTTATAATGCATCATAATGGTTAGTACATGAATTAATGGTTTGTTTTTTTTTACTTTTTATGCAATCTTTGTTTGATAGATATGCCCAGCAAAACCGGAAATCACGACAGAGTTGACGGGGAAGTGATGAAGGTCCCACTCATGATCCCTGGTCAGAGTGAATGTTCATTTATCATTATGTTTTAAAGTGCATATTTAGATAACGCACCCTGCGATCACAAGAATAATGCTCTTTAACTTGGTTATTAAGACTGTCACAGAGAATGACTCAGGCAAAGGACAAGAGGGTTTAAATATTTTGGCTTTAATAAACAGAAACCGCACAACACTGGAATGAGGCCCGTTTCAGTTGAGACAGAAACACTCCCATACAACAAAGTTCAATTAATTCAATTCAGTTTTACTTGTACAGAGCATTTTCACAAAATTGCATTGCCTCAAAGCACTTTACGTTATCCCTGCCCAAGGGCCCCAGAGCTGTATTGGTCATTTCAAGGTGTCGTTTAGCCTAACTGCCCAAGGGCTAGCCAGAGCCAACAGTGGAAAGGAAAAACTCCCTACAAGGAAGAGACATTGGGAGGAACCAGTACCTGCAAATTTCAAAAGCATTTAGCTGGATTTGAACCCAGGATATTATGAACTACAGGCAGTGCCCAGGTTATGAACATCACAAAGTTATGTGGGCGTTTGTTTTTACAAACCATTGTATTTATCCTGAATTTTTTATTTAATAGGCTTTATGGCAGTCCGTTGTTAAGTTGCCCATAAATCGGGGGATCTTAACCCAGAGACTGCCTGTAATAATTATAAAGTGTCACAGAGGTTATAAAATGAATTCTTCACAAAAGCTAAAAAACTAACAGTATGATTTGTTTCAGATTCTGAAGACTCCAAGATAATCAGTATAAACCCGGACATACTTCCGGTAATTACATAATCTTTAAACTGTATCTGCTTTCATCTACTATCTCAACTTGTCCAAATCTTACACAACATACATCCCAAGGTTTGATATTGTGATTCTGCTGCTTCATTAATATTAATACATATTACATATACAATGAAACTGTTCTTCCCACTGATGATATAAAAGATAAAACAGAAATAAGAAAATAAATGGACATACAAATATCTCAAAACATTTATTTTTGTTATTATTAAACAAGAACAACCCAGTATAAATTGTCAAAAAAGTCAAGTACTGACCTGTATAGAATTAAACAAATAAAAAGGACCTGACTGACCGCTTTAACCCAGGCTAAACCAGTGGTGTACTGGCATTGTGGAAATTTTGATTGATACCAATAACACTGGTCAACAAATTTTACCTTTCCTTTTGTTTCACAAATTAAAATAGGTCAATGTTACAATATTGCATGTGCTAAATTCAAATATCTAAACAGAATTTACCTATCACATAAGGATTTTGAGTGACACAATTAAACCTTACGCAGGTAAAGGGGATGCTGTTTGTATCTGAGGTCTAAAACTTGCCCTAAATGCAGTGTTATTTTTCCAACCTTCAGAAATACAAGATGGATGCAAATCCATGCGGACTCTGCTTGATCGTAAATAATGAGAATTATTTACCTGAGACTCGCCTGAATAGACGCGTTGGATCCAAAATCGATTGCAAGAAACTTGAAGAGCGATTCAGGTCCTTCAACTTCATCATTGATGTTCAGTCTGACCTGACGGATAAGGTTAGTTGTTCTGCAATTTGCATATTTACCCATAATTTACCACATCCATCCATTTTATGTAACCCCTTGTTCTATTCAGGGTCACAGGGGTCTGGAGCCTATCCTGTAGGCTACGGGCACAAGGCAGGGAACAACCCAGAATGGGGCACCAACCCATCGTAGGGCACACTCACACACCATCCACTCACACTCGAGTCCTAATTCCAGAGGTGTGAGGCAACAGTGCCAACCACTGCCCCACCACACTACCCCATTTACCTTATGTTATTTCCTGAATATTCACTACTAATGCTAGTCGGATTTTGTGTGAGGTACAGTACTGCAACAAAAAATACATTTAAAATTCCCCTTTATTTAGTGTTCCATCCATTAATCCATCCATCATCTAAGCATGGGGGCTCCGGAGTCTATCCCAGGAAGTATGGGGCACAAGACCAGGATACACCCTCTTTGGGATTACAGTCCATCACAGGGCACATTTAGGCAGGCACACACACACACAGGTTTGTTGTTATATCTTTGTGGGGACTCTCCATTCACTTTTGTGGGGAAAACTCTAATCACAACATGGCGATCGTAACCCCTATCCAGCCCAAACCATAACTTTTAGCATTTTTTGTTTTTTGATTGCATTCACAGATCTTTGTGGGAACCTCAAAAATGGTCCCCACAACATCAAATTAACAATGCTTTATCACATTGTGGGGGACATTTGGTCCCCCACAGTGTAATGTAAACCTAATCCACAGACACACACACACACACACAAGCAAACTGTATGGGTAATTTCAAGGTGTCCTTTAGCCTAACTGCGTATCTTTGGACTGCAGTACCTGGGGGAAATTCACAAGACTCAGGGAGAACATATAAAGTCCTCATAGGGAGAACATATAAAGTCCTCATAGGGAGAACATATAAAGTCCTCATAGGGAGAACATATAAAGTCCTCATAGACAGCAAAAGCAGGATTTGAACCCTCAACCCCTGAGTGTTGGGAGGCAACAGCAGTACCCCATAATTTGATGATATTATGTTTCATTTTATGGAATGCAGTTTTAATGCAGATATTTATACCATATACTGTTTTCGATTTTTTTAAAGGAATTAAGGGAGCAATTATTAGCCCTTTCTAAGAAGGACCATACCAAATATGACTGCTGCATTGTGGTCATTTTGTCTCATGGCTCTAAGGTAAGGTGGCTTCTGTCACTTCTTGAGATATAGCACTATGCAGAACTCTTAGGCAGTCAAAGAAAATGATATTTAAAGAATCTTTGTGATATGTCTGTTAAAATGTGTCAGCATAGACATTTCAAAAACTTTGAATACATCCATACATTATCCCACCCGCTTATCCGATTGGGTCGCGGGGGGTCCAGAGCCTATCCTGGAAGCAATGGGCACGAGGCAGGGAGCAACCCTGGACAGGGGGCCAGCCTATTGCAGGGCACACTCACACACCATTCATACACACATGTGGGCAATTTAGGAACGCAATCAACCTCAGCATGTCTTTGGACTGCGGGGGGAAACCGGAGTACCCGGAGGAAACCCCACAACGACATGAGGGGGAACATGCAAACTCCACACACGTAACCCAGGCGGAGACTCGAACCCGGGTCCCAGAGGTGTTTTTTTTTTTTTACTCATCATTGGTACACTTTGTTTGGCTAATCAATACCACACCGAGTTGTTTAACTGATTAATTAATTTATTAATTTGGTGGTGAAAATTAACAAATACGTGGGGCACCCTAGAGTAGAGGGTGGGAACCAATCCAACAAGACATCAGTAACTTTTGGAGAACAGAAGAAATTCTTGTTATGCACTGACAACCCAGAAAAATGGCTTTAAACATTTTCTTTGACTGCCTAAGAGTCACAATACTGTACTGTAAGTCTCCCGCAAATATTAGCTGTCCTTGCATGAAGTAGACGGCAGCAGTCCTCTCGGTTTCCTTGATTGTCTTTTAACCTTCTGAGGTGCCTTTCACACAAGTGCTGAGCATTGCACTAAGCTCAGCATCTAAGCTCTGTTTTTATACATGATTGCGATTTTCTTTTACAACGCTTGAACAATATATTTCTCTTATTAGCATTCCAAGATTGCCGTCCAATATTGAAACTTTATCAATATTCAAATTTAGCAGCACATGAGCTACTACACTGAAAAAATGGTGACGGCAGCATTGGAAGATCAGGTATCTTCCATAGTGGAGGATGAATGTTTGGCTCATTTGCTGTCTATTATATATGGTCATTTGTGTGCAGGATCTCAGTAGTTCTGACATTTCCAAAGGGAAATACATATATTTTTTTCGCAAGGTTTGATAAATCCAATTTTTTTAGCATATGAATATAACATTTAGTGTGCACACATCTTTTCATGATGAAACTTACGCAAAGTACAAATGGCAATAAATTGAGGCCCCGAGTATTTTTTTACTTGGGTAGTATTTTAATGGATTACTTTTACTTGAGTAATATTCCGGTGTGGTATCTGTAATTTTACTTAAATATTAAAACGGAGTAATTTTCCCAACCCTGAATTTCATCCATATTCAAAGTTAGCACCAGAACTAAAGACAAAAGTACTGAAATAATGGGCATAATTACAGTGGACAATCAGCCATTGTTCATTCCCCACTTATAATAGGTTTAAAAGTACTCACATGGTGACACAATTATATATCATTATTAAGTCTGGCCCATAGACCAATTTTTTGTTTTCCTCAAAATATAAAACGATGTAATATTATTCCGCTACCTGCAATGCAGGCTCCACCGCTTTTCTGAAATGAAAACATCCACTTATCCACTTGCAAATCAGTTTTCCTTATTGTGATGCACTGTAACTTAAAATGTTATATTCAGACCTGTCTTGAGTGAATTTAAAATAATAGGTTGGTAGGTAAAAGAATAGGTAATATCAGTAGATATGAATATGTAGTAATTTTTACTTTTGATACTTAAGTATTTATAAAACCAGGTATTTTTTAACTTTAGTGGTATTTTATTATTACCAGTCTCATCACATACAGCTATTCTCTCATTGGCTGCCAGTTGGAGAGGTCAAGCGGCGGAAAGGTCAAAGTTGTATTTGGTTCAAATTTGAGCATAACACTAAAACAGAATATCTGAGCAGAACACATCCCTCAAGGTGACGTGACGCAAGGCTGCGGGTAAATGCTCTGCTCTCTGTAGACTATAATGGACCAACCTAGTGCACCTCTTGATGCTTATCAAGTGAAATCTCCCTTACATACCTTCTGAGATCTGTGTGTGCTTTCGTCTTCAGTCAGGCCGCCACCTCTACGGTGCTGTACATGGAGTGGACGGGGCTTCGGTTACCGTTGAGAACATTACAAGGTTCCTCAATGGGGATTGCTGTCCCTCACTCCAGGGCAAGCCCAAGCTCTTCTTCATCCAGGCCTGCACTGGAGGTAAGCTGAGCCAGATCAGTCGGCACCAAGTACTTCTATGTTGTTAAAAGAATATAGTCAGGGTGGGGGGGTGAGGGGGTAAGGCTGTATTGTAAGAGAGGTGTTGGGATTTAATAGATCCTTGGACCAAGCTGCTCTTCCCTCAATGAATCTCACTGAATGGCAGCCAAGGGTGTCAGAGGCTCATAGATACCCTGTCAGATTCAGGGGGGGCAGTGCTTGACAGGGGCCCCAAAACCCACCTTTGGGGGCCACCTGGCAAAATTTGAACCACTGTTTACTGTTAAGCTATTATTTAAGCTTTAATTTAATTTTCTTTTAATTCTTCACTGGTAAAGTACCTGGAATCGTTTTGCAGACATTTTTCCTGCCAGCTCTCTGCCATTTTAGCTCCTGGTACAGTATTTTATTTCCTCAACAATTTTCCCCATTATACATTATGTGCAGTTACTCAGCATTTATATATTCCAAACATTCAGTATGTATATAACTTTATTTTTAGCTATCCTCCTGAGACCCAAGGAAAAAAGTGTCCTTCAATTTTAGGTTATTTGTCTTTGGAGGAAATAAGACTTGTTACAAGTTAGATTTTTTCAAATTTATTTTTATTTTTAATTTCACAGCATGTCATCTTTAGTGTACAACAGGAATAAATATGTTTCCTAACATCAGTGAAAATATAGATGCAAAAATAAAATGTCCACTACAATGGACATAAATGAATGGGTGGGGTCTCAGGAGGATATTATAGCTCATTTTTCTCTTAACAAGTGGGGGAAAATGGCAATGAAATAATTAAGCCATAACGTATGAGAAGGAGTGCGGTTGCGCTCCAGTATATCATGGCTGTGATTCGGTTGTAGGCATATAGGCCGAAGATAATCACAGGTGTGATATATTGGAGTACAACCACATGGCTTTGAGTATGTTATTGCTTTTATACAACAGTTCATTGATATCAAGTTAGCACTAGTAAGCCACAACAGATAATACTTTGCTATATTATTTACTTAAAACATTCATAGGCTTCTGCAACAAATAAAATCGTTCCCACCACCCAACTGTTGACTGTTAACCAGCAACACAAACATTCACTCCTAACTACTCTGCATGAGATATATATATATATATATATATATTTTACTGCTGTACTGGGGCACATCTTCCAAAGGCTCCCATTTGCAACTTAGGTGAAACCATTCAGTTGCATGGTTCCAAATGTATAAGTCATTAACATAATGAGCAACGACACTCTTGGGAAATATGCCCCCCCGCTCTGCTTTTAGTTTTTTATTTTGCGTCGCAACTTCACATCTTCGGTTTTGAACGAACGGAGAACGCATAAGTTAATCATTTATGTGAATTGTACAAGTGTTTTAGTGCAAAATTTAATATTTTATGTAAAATGTCTTATTTTCAGCAAATACAATCCATACTATTTTGAGCTATTTTGCGACGTATTTTGAGAAACATAATAAGTTAAAACGATTGCTTTATAGCCTTATACTTGCAAAAGAAGTCTCATAAAGGTAGTGAAAAAAGCTAAAAGAACAGCCTAGTTACCAAGTTTGCATATAATTAAAAAGACATGTTTTTGCAGTAACGATCAAAATTAGAAAACAAGTGACATTTGTAATTTGCACTGTTACTGCTTATCTGAATTTGCCGTTAACCATGAATTGAAGAGATGTATTTTTATAGTATTTCCTCTCTCATATCACTTAATAAAAGGTTGCAGCTCCTCAGTCAGTGTAAACAAAACACAGATGTGCTCTTGTTTATTGGAGTTTTCATGTGTTCTATTGACCCAATAACAATTGCCGGATTATCGTATCCTTATCATATCCTCCTGAGACCCCACCCATTCATTTATGTCCATTGTAGTGGACATTTTGTTTTTGCATCTATCTTTTCACTCATGTAAGGAAACATATTTATTCCTGTTGTACACTAAAGAGGACATGCTGTGAAATTAAATTAAATTGAAGGTCACTTTTTTTCCTTGGGTCTCAGGAGGATACAAATAAGGTTATTTGCAAATTGGTGGGCGATCTGTGGCCTGTACTACAAAGCGGGGTTACTGGCTTATCGGGGTAATTTGTCGGATTTAAGGTACCACAGTTTAAATGGACTTCATATTCGTTCACTTACATTTTGCCCAGACTACCTTAAATCCGACCCTGATAAGCCAAGTAACCCCGCTTTGTAGTACAGGCCACAGGACTGCTTCAAGACTCAGAGACCCGAGTCAGTGATTCTTGTTATTTTTATTCTCGTTCTTCCTATGCATATATATTTCAAAAGTAGACCGTTTTCTGGGGGGGTTTCTTTAAATGTTTCTTTGACATAAACTCATGGAATGTTTTAGACGGTTTGGTGAGATATGCGTTTGATCCTGCAAGGGGATTGACTCCAGGGGGTTAAGTTTAAGTAACAGTTTTTAGATACACCTGTAAGCTGGAGTGATACATCTGATGGAAAATGTCCGAGTGCAGTTATACTCTGATCGCAGCACTCTTAGAACGCATGTTGTCCAATCAGATTTCTTGGTCGCAACTGACTGTTGTATAATGAGTTGCAACATATTGTTGTACAGTATAACAGGCATCTAAAGTGAGAGTATTAGCCATGATGGAGCACTATACATACAACATCTGCTCATGTGCTCCTCCAGATGCAAAGGACAAAGGAAGTAACATGTCCCCTGAAGAGGCCAGCCCATCCCTCGCTGGGATGGACGAGGAAACGGATGTCATTCCCACATCATCTGGCAGCGACTCCCTCAGGGCGTCAGACGAGCCGGATGGCTGCAATTCACTGCCAGTACCCAGTGACATCCTGGTGTCATACTCTACTTACCCCGGTATGAGTGTCTAAGGAGTCATATCACTAACCCTGTCAGTGGCTTAAGTAGTATCCAGCATGGAGGTGTTTTCTGAAATGCTGAAATCCTGACCTTGAGTTGCTAGTACTTGTTTAAAGATAAAAGATATCAGTATATTTGTATACGGTGATGGTCAGCAACATAGGAAAACGCAGTGCCAGTCATAGCCTATGTGACTCCCTAGGCGAACATCACTGCCGGCACTCACTGTTCAAGGCAAAGTGAAATCCGTTGGCAAGTCAGCACCTATGTTGCCTATAGGACTGACCCGCCCTGTAACATGCAATATAAATGTCTCTCAAAATGTACTTCATATTGCTGCCACTGCAGGGTATGTCTCATGGAGGAACTTGCAGACTGGCTCCTGGTACGTGGAGACCCTGGACCAGATCTTGGCAGAGCATGCTGCAACATGTGATCTGATTACCATGCTGACGATGGTGGGTGTCTCTCAGGAATGACTAACCATGTATCTTCCTTTTTTGGCATTACCATACATCTCATTTCACTCAAGACCTTTACTGAAGGGTGCCTTTCAGTGTCTTTTGAAATCATGTTGAGTTTTAGTTAGTTTTTTTGTTATGGACGCGGGCAGGGAAAAGATGTGATGATCCACTTGTGGAGACAAACATGGGTTTATTGAATTAAACAATGAACACTGGGGAACAGCTCAAAATAACAAGACCGCAGGTCAAAACAAAAACAGGAAAAAACAGATTAACAAACTAAAAAACATAACTAAACACAACTACATGTAGGGAGCAGGACTAGGGAAAATATGCAGAGCAACATTAGCACAAGCACCTAATAACAAAACTAGATACTGTTTTGTATACTGTGATAATGTGAAAATTAAATAGCTCTTTGCATATTTGCTACCATTATGGTCCTTGGAATTAACCTCACTTTCTTCACTGCGTCATCTGTGTACCCAGGTCAACAACAAGGTCGCACAGAATTCTGCTAAAGGCATCTACAAACAGATGCCGGCCTCCTTCAATTCTCTCCGAAAGCTTCTCTACTTCCAAAGTTCTTCCCAGGTCCACGGTTAGGGACCCCATGGAATGGCCTAGGATGTTTGTACGGTGCTGTTTTCCCTCAGTTCAATGCAGATAGAACCTGGATTATATTTTACTGCATCGATACACTGGAGTCGGATGTGCAGATCTCAGTGGGGGAAATAATCACAGGCAAATGATGAATAAGCCATGGAATGATTAATGTGAGATACGTACAGTATCATGATTGTTTATAAAGGGCATTTCAAACTTACATTTTCTGATCCAGCTCACATATATTGAAATGGTCTTGGGGAAAAAAAGGTATTTTGCTAGTGGCTTCAGCACTTATCTGGGTATATCAGTTTTCAGTACATATCTGTATAAACGTAATATTTAGTACTCTTCATTTCACTGAATGAGCTGCTGCTTTGGCTTTCGATCCCTTGTGTTGATTTTAGTTTATTTTATTTGATGGTATATCATCTTATTTCGTATATGCCCTTATTTTATTAACTTTTATTTACCTAATTCCAATTATTTCATTTTAAACTCTCTGTACGGAACTTTGGTCCTGTGTAGTTGTTTTAAAGTGCTTTATAAATAAAGGTGGTATGGTATGGTAAGTAAAAGGATGATTTCATGAAACTCTTGGCTGCAGTTTCCTTACAGCAGACGGTGTGTTGTGCCGTATGCAGGCGCACTTCAGTTCCTCAGTTCTATCTCATTCATGATCCTTTTGTAAGAAACTTCTGTACGATTCATGACGAAAGCTGAACTTGGTCACATTCACTTCATGCACTACTGCCCCTGCACATTACAGTAGGACACTCTCATTTACCGACTACATCATTCCATTAGAATCTGTTGTGTACCAACTGTGCAGATATATAGATATGTTTGTACTGTTTTTTTCCCCTTTCTCTTTTATCCCTTATTTAATATTTTGATTCTGTATTACACTATTGAGAGGTGACGTTCTGTCTCATTGTTCTATTAATCTTCTTGATCTTGAATACAAAGAGCACAAAAATATGTATATTGATAAATAAGGATGTAACAGTGTGACTGCATGATTATTGAGTGCTTGGTTTTAGGTAGCCTGGCTATTAATAGTATAGGCACTGACTCAGAATACTGTGCAATTACAGTAGCCAGGAATGAGCGTGGGCCTGTTGGGAGAAGGTTTCATACAGTCTTAGGACTTTGGGCAGAAAGGTGCCCTGGTAGCACTTCCTAGAACACCATGCTTATGGATATAGCATTGCGAAGGGAATGGGCAACATTGATGGTCATGATATCCAGTCCCTCTCTATCATCTTCCTTGTTGTTTGGCTGCCTCCCACATTTACCGGGTCACTCTGGTAACAAAGCCCACCCACCTGATTTGTTTAGCAGGCTTTCATCGCCTTCCTTGATATTGTTCCCCCAGCAGACCATGGCAATGTAAATTATGCTGCCCACCATGGACTAGCAGAACATCCCCACTATCTGGCTAAAAGACCTCAGATTTCCTCAAACAGAATATGTAGCTCTGGCCTCTCTTACTCATCTGTGTTGTTCCGCCACCCCAGTCTGCTATTGAAGTGGATCCAAAGGTATTCGTATGCTTACATCACCTCTCCATCCTCTCCCTGCATGGTGGCTGATCTCTTAGGCTCCTGTATTGCCCTTCAGCTGAATTGTCAATGCACACAATGGTAGGGGAGTCATCAAAGATTATTATAGTTGGCACCAGTGGCGTCATGCTAACCAAATTTGTGGATAGATGCCTTTTCAAAACCACACACAAGACCTGAAAAATGCACAAACACTGATATTAATGTTTAAGATTAAGAGGTGTGATCTTTGAGAGGAAGCTTCTCCTGAGCTTGTTGAAAACATTGGGGTAAAATAACATATTCCTGGCCATACAGTCCACATTGTTTAAGTTGGATTAGGTTCTGTAGACAGCACATCATCTACCTGTACGTGTGTCTGGTAGGCAAACCGCAGATGGTTCAAATGGTCTGAAATATTTAAGTAACAGCCTTTTGAAGGTTTTCATGTTCTGTAAATGTGTAATTTGCAGATGGTCTCAATCTTGGTCTTGACAGGCCACCCTTGTCCATGGTCAGCTACCTTTTCCAGGCAAGTTACCGTGGCCTTACTAAACTCACACGTAGCCAGATTGATGGTTAGGTTAGCTTATGCTGGGCATGCTAATAACTCTCTAATTTGATCCAGATGATCAAATCAGGCAAATCTGTACAAAACATCATCTAAATCGGCTTCGCTGTCATTTAATCCAGCTACAGTAGCACCCATTTCACAAGATGCTGGAATATGGGAAAGGACTGAGAGCTGTTCCATCTTTGACACCAATATTATGCAGGACATCTTCCACAAATTTGGCACCTTCTGCAAGCTCAAAGAAAGGGTGAACATGTGTTGAAAAATTCCATCCAGCTGGCTGCCGTGTGCTTTCCGCACCACAGGTTGAATCCCATCTAAGTCTTGCCTTATCCTTACTTGGTCCGCTCAGATGCAAAGTCTTGGTGTGGGGGATTGGAGCTTGATGACTTGGGGGTGTGTTCTGTGGCATTAGGAAGACAGGAAGTGTGTATCTGAGAAGCAGTGAAGGAGTATAAGTAAGGGATAATGTACAGGCAGCCAGTAGTTATCGCAGAAATAAGCCCCGACAGTGTGATCAGGATCATTGTCTTGTATCACACTGAAGGGGCTTATTTCACGATAACTACCGGCTGCCTGTACATTATCCCGCTTATTACACGGCTACTTGCCACGTAAGGAAAAAAACTGGACATG